>PVKN010013758.1:0-19696 GCA_004027915.1 Capromys pilorides | reverse complement strand
CAACCACTATGGTAATCAGTGTGGAGATTCCTCAAAAAACCAAAAAGGATAAATTCCATTTGACTCAGCTACATTTCCCTTTTAGCTATCTGCTTGAAAGGGCTATGGACATCATACCAAAGGAATACATGTATACCTACGCTCATGCCAGTACAGCCTACCATAGTTAAGTCTTGGAATCAGCCTGTCTGTCCATCAACATCAATACACATTTTTTATTCCTTCATCTTTTGGCTAAAGAATATGTGGTGTATACAGATAACACAGTACTATGCTGTCCTAAAGAAGGATAAACGTAAGTCATTTGTAGGAAAGTGGATGCACTTTAGGACCATCAAATAAATTAAATGCAGAAGCTTAAAAATTTCCTGGTTTCTCTTACATGGGAACCCAAAATACAAATAAATTAATGAACACAATAAAGGTATATAAAAAGAAACAGGGAGGAAGGTCTTTTGCAAAAGGGAAGGTGACCAAGAAATGAAGGGAGAGAGAAAGACAAGAGGAGAGGAGGAAGAAAAATGTATCAGGATGTGTTCTGTACATGTTCCAGTGCCTTACAAAGAATATAATCCTTGGGTACCGCCAATGTATACTAACAGAGTACACAATTGTGGAGGGATAATTGGCATGTAAAATTCTGTGTGTGCATGTCTAGGGCAGATATAGATACGTGAATGAACATGAAGGTAAGTGCTGTGTACACCTGTGAAACACTCAGACAAAATGTAGCCATGGCCTCCCAAGGATCTCTCTCACACTCTTCACTGATTGCTGTTAACTTTTGTGATGAGAATCCTGACCATAAGATCTACTCTTTTAATTAAATTTTAAGTATGTAATGCAAAATTGTTGACTACAGCCCTCCACTGTACAGCTGGTCTCTGGGTTTATTCATCTTGTACGACTACAACCTTATGTTTTCACCCAGGAACACCTTCCTAGTATTTCTTGGGAATTTACCATGGTTGTTAAATCTTGAGAAAAACCTTCAAGGAATCAAGAAAACTGAAAAAATTGTGGTTATCCTTCAAGAATTAAGACCTAGTAATGGGTGAAAAGATTGGGTTCCCCAGATAGCATGTGAAAGCAAGAGCAGGAAGTGGAAACACAAAGACAAGATTACACCACCTCTGGGAGGTTGTCAAAAGAGGCACACAGAGGAGAGAAACACTCGCCACTTAATGGGTCTGTCTTACTAGTAACTGTGGCTGGGCTACAGCTGATTGTGGATGCCTGTGGTGGGCACTGCCAGTGAGTCACAATTGTAAATGAAATAAGTACTAGTATGGTAGTGCATGTGGAATATATCAAGCAAATCCTATGAGTAATGTAGCCATAAAAATTTTTAATTTAAAGCAGGAACTTGGATTTGATCCCTGATACTACATACCATTCTGGCCCTGCCCCGGGCACACTGAGCTGGCCACGAAGACCAGGCATGGTGTCATGTGCCTATAATCCCAGTGCTGGGGAGGCTGAAGACAGGAGGATCACTATGAGTCTGAACCGCATAGTGAGAGCTTTTACCAAATATATTAAAAATTTTTTCTAAAAATTAACTTAAAGACATGATTCTATGTAGTACTAAAGAATCTGAATGTTACTACATGTGAGGACTACCCAATAATGTTTGTTTGTTTGCATTTTAAAGGCTTCATGTGATACTGTAGGCCCACCTGGGCCATTTAGAAAGATCTTGTCTCTTGAGGTCAAACCTTAGCTCCATAGAAACACACAAAAAGACAATGACTATTAATTCCCTTTATTTTTTATGAAAATTATCATAAAAATGAGAAAATTTATAAAAAGAGGGAAAAGTTAATATCTTATATCTGTACTATTCAATGGAGTTAATATCTAATGTGTGAAAGTTTATAAATCAATGAGTAAGATGTCTTCCAGTCTTAAAAATAGGGCAAAATTAAAATCTACAGGCAATTCATACAGAAACATAAATCTTCAAATATAAATATATGTTTAAGATAACTGATAAGTTAAAAATAACTAAAATGATGTGTCATGTGTTACAGACCACACTAGGAAAAAGTTTTAAAGAATGATAGGAGACCACATTGGCAAAGGTATAGAAAAATAGGCACTCTTGATCATGCTCTGGCGCTTCCCAGGAAAAAATCATCAAATACTCAAGTCTTTGAAAGTATATTCCCTTCTTTTACTACAATTCCTTCATTTAAAATTTTCCTAAGGAAATGTTATGGCTTGAGTCTAGTTGTCCCCCAAAGTCTTACTCAGTCATGGGGCAGCGACTTCTAGATTTTGAGACTAACTCATGACCCACTGGGATTATGCATTTTAGTACTACTGGGATTATGCATGTTAATATTGCTGGGATTATGGGTGTGGCCTCGGGTGGATATCTTGAAGTAGAGAGGCTCAATGTATTATAAAAGAGACAGAGAAACAGACTCTCTCGCTTTTGTTCTCGGTAGCCCTGGTTGGTTGGTTGCCTCTGTCACCATTTCTTGCTGTTCCACCGCCATGAACTGGATGCTCTCTGCCCTGTTCCACTCAGCCTTGGGCCAGCCGAATATGGACTGAAACCTCCAGTAACTATGAGCTACATAAACCTTTTCTTCCTTCATTATGGGTGTCATGTATTTGTCCCAGCAATGAGAGAAGGATAACTAAGACAGGAAACAATTGAATAAGAAGAGAAATATTAAGATAGTATTCCTTATAGTCTTTTTTATAACAAAAAAATATGGCAAAGAGCTAAAGCATCTCTCAGACAATAGTGAATTGGCAATAGATGATGGTAACCTATACAAATGTACAGCCTAGGGAGATGGACATCAGACTTTCATTACTGTAAATAACAATGTATGGGCGTGAGCATGCAGATGCAATAAAAAGTGCCAAAAATCAAGTCTACACCAACAAATATGCATTGAATGAAAATCAATAAATGTGCTAACAGCGGTTATCTTCAGATATTCATGTGTTTGGGTGGTGTGTGTGTGTGTATTGCTGATTTTCACTTTATAACTTGCTATAAATTACATGGCTTTGTGTTTTTTAGTTTTAGTAAAATTAAAGGCAAAGAGCTAAGAGAAACTATTGAGTTCAATGTCTTAATTTCACCTACTATACTTAAAAGAATGCAGAGAACTGTACCTGGACTCTTTAGCAAAGCAGATGATTGATTTGATGAACAGATAGAAGAGTTTATTCCTGTGAAAACCCTACCTCTGAAGCTAAAGTCAGTCACAGCTCTAAATTCTGAATACAACTCTAT
Organism: Capromys pilorides; assembly: GCA_004027915.1. Taxonomy (NCBI): domain Eukaryota; kingdom Metazoa; phylum Chordata; class Mammalia; order Rodentia; family Capromyidae; genus Capromys; species Capromys pilorides. The sequence continues at coordinate 16,437 of PVKN010013758.1, read as the reverse complement.
AAGGGTTATACAACTAAAACCTGCCTGAAGGCAGCCTGGGTTCACACACCAGATTTTAAGATACATCATGTTGTGCTTAAGTTGCCACCTTGCATATATAATCCCATCCTTATTATTCCAACCTACATTGTCTTTTTCAGTCATCTCCTTTACCTGTAAGACAAACGACCAAAGTCTTATATTCTACTTGAAAGAAGGTATATTGCTAACCTTGAGTTCAATAGTGAATTGCAAACAGAGGATGGTAACCTATACTTAACCTATTGCTTAGAAAGCAATATTGATGTGTTGTATTCACTCTTTTTAAAATCTTATTTATTTGTTTACTTATTTATTTGATACAGGATCTTTCTACGCAACTCAGACTCAGTGATCCTCCTGTCTCAAGCCTCCCCAGAACTTGAGACTGAAACTGCGCATGCATATAAAAACACGCACGCCCAGTTTCAGGGGCCAGCACAGCCTGGAGTTTTAGGGCCTGCACCGCATGTGGTTCTGGGAGTTGAACGCCGTCCTTGCACTGGCCAGGCAGGCTCACTGACCACTGAGCTATCCCCACAGCCCCAATTCACTCTTATATTGCATGAAAATAGGAAAAATAATAAGCAAAAAATCAAGACATATGTTAAAAATTAAATCTCATCATTAAGATGGTCTCAGTACCTAAAATATGGACAATTTAAACATTTTCCACCCTCTGGTTTAAACAAAGGGAATGATTTAACCCTCCGGTTAGGACAAACAAAATAACATGGCATGTGCTAAGAAGAGGACCGAAGAAAAGCTCTGAGAACCCAAGAATAAATGATAGAGGTCAATAGATATGCCAATGTTAAAGTGAATTTAGACAGAGCCCCTCAGGAGCAATAAGTTCTGACCTGGGGACACAGGGAAAGTAGGATGAACATGCGTAAGGGAGGTCAGAAAGTGAGAGTTGTGTGTTCTCCAGGTGTAAAAGTACTGAGACCGGAAGGGCATTTCAAGTGCAGGAACAGAAGACTCAAAGGCTAACAGGCATTTGGGTGCTTTTAATAGAAGGCGGGACAAAGTTCTAGCTTAGAAGACTTTGGAAATGATGATAGAATGGCTATCTGGCTTGAACCGTAAATTAGTAATTACCTATTTAATTCCTTTCGTATACAACTAAGTTGCACAGGCTGGAGGTCCACGTCTTCAAGTAATTCACTGGTATCTCAAACTGTTCTTTGCTCAGCTACGGTGGTCATTGTCTCCATTCTACAACGGAGTCATTTTTTTTTTTTTCTTGCCAAGATGCTAGTGTTTTCACTTTGCCTTGCTTGACTCTTGGTTCTCTCCACTTAAGCTTTTGCAGACACACCCTTTACAACAAGGTTTCAATGAAAAGACTAGCCGATCCAGTTACAGCACCATCACTGCTGATGTTCATAGGGAGACAGGTCCCTGCTTATTGCTCAATAGGGTGAGACTTTGAGAAAGGCTCGGGCATGTGTTGGAGCCGAGGTGTCTGGCTTCTGTCACCTCCTTCGCCTACTTTGCCAAAGAAGCAGAAGCAAAGGAACCATCTCCTCATTGTTCTCTTGCATAAATGGGCTGGCTGCCCACGGGGGCAGGGCAGCTTCTAGACATTTCACATGACCTGCTGGGAGCAGGTGGAGTTACTGTCTTAAAATCCCTGCCCTTGAGAACCGGAGGAATAAGATCCTACCAACTCATAGAGGAAGAAAGAAAGAACTGCAAGCTGGGTGCTATCTGGAAAACAAGCCTAGTTCACTTTCCAGCCTGTGTGGATAGGTAAAGAAAACACAATGCCCACCACCCCAGCAGCCACTAAGATCGGCCGCTCCTCAGCATCATGGCCATCATTAAGGCCTTCTTGGTTTTCTTTTGACTAGAAATGCACAGTTGAGCTCCTTTGAATCTGGCACCAAGGACTTAGAGACATATTTTTTGGTAGAACCATTTATGATGACATTTATGAGCGGTGCCTCAGAACTCTCTCAAGCTGAGTGAAGCTGATCCAACAGATGGGGAAACCAAAGTGTCCAAGCCTGGAGCAGGTCCCAGCAAGCAGACGTCCAGGAAACACAATGGCACATGAGCAGACTGTTCAAACCAATACATTGAACTTCATCACGGGGACTGTGTGCTTGTGGGTGAAGAGGTATAGTTAGGGAGGTAAATTGGATAGAGGTAAGTTTCAGGGTAATAAATCTAGATCAAAGCTGTGTCTGAGCTTCATTCAATTCAAACCACCACGAATGGATTCTAGGATTATCACACACGCGCAATGGTCAGTTCTGCTAAGGAGGAAGCTGCTTCTATGAATCCTGAAAAGCAACAATAATTTCAAAGATGTCAGACACATACTCCACATTTAATGTCACTCACATAGGTGACAGAAGTCCAAGGTGAAATCACACCCTAACACAGCCAATTGCGTGCCTGGTATCTTCAGCAGTGACCCACATGGCCCACCCACAAGGTGCTGAATGGGGGAGTCTGTCAGTGGAGCCTCGTGAGGTCTGGCGCGCAGCTGCTGGTCTCAGAGAGTCTGGGTGCTCAGTACAATACGCTCCTTTGGAGGCTCATGTCAGGAACACCGCTGCTATTTAAAACTGGGTGAAAGTCTGTTTTTGCATTAAAATTTTAAATGGACAATCAACTTCCCTGGAAAGATGACTGTTTTTAAGCACATTCCTTTTTGAGACAGAATAAACAACTTTCTGAAATTTCACTTAGCTCTCTTTTTAAAAAAAAAATAAGAATTTTTGAAAAGATAATAAATTTTAGCATCCCCCTTAAGAATCTTCATTCAGTCAAATTTGCCATCAGTGAAATAAAAAGATTGTACAACATGGGAAAGAAACCACTGATTCCCTTGGCAAAAAGGAGGTCAGATCTCACTATGTGGACTTCAGTCAAGAATCAACTTCAATGGCTAAGATTCTACTTTTCAGAGCATAGTGCATGTTGTTTTATTGTCCACGAAGCCTACTCAAATATTTTTCCTCTTAGCTTTACGAAGTGCTGCACGTGCCTGAGAACGTAGCCAGAACAGTCTCAGAACTGACTCTGAGCTGAATTTGGATTCTAGCTCCCAAAATACAAGCTGGAGAGCCAGGTGTTCTTCCCTTTCTCTTTCATCTCTGAAATTTCCCATTTTATCCATTAAACATGACTGCATATTATGATGAAGGTTCAATAAAAGAGCCATGTTAAAGTGAAGAGTGAAGGGTCGATAGCACCATGATTCATCCAGTTGTTGAAAAAGACACTTGGGTGCCACCCTTGACTCTTCTACCCCAAACAAAAGATGCTTATGGGCCACCAGTCCGTTTCCCTCTGCTCTCATGTTTACTTTTTCATCTCAAGCCGCCGTCTCCAGTTTCTCTTCCTCCTAGCCAGTGCATTGAGTGTAAAGCTACCATAGTGTGTATGCTGAGCCACAGACATCGTCCTGCTTTTCCTGCCCTCACTTCTTCAGTTTTCCCTGCTCTAGGGGGGAGGCGAGTCATCCGGCACCTCCTTGCCGGGCTCCAGCATGCCTGCTGGTCCTGTTGCATCTCTGCCTCCTTTTCTTCCTACCTAGACTATTTCATTTCCCTTCCCTTAAGTTATCTCTCTGAACCACAATGGACTGTATGCTTGGTAAATATTAGAATCAGAATTATTTAAAATTTAGTTTAAATGTCAACTTTTCTTAGGAACCTTCCTAGACTTCATGCTTCATCACGCCCAGTATAAATTGAGTACCCCTTCCATGGTTCCCCAAAGCATCTTCCATCTAGCATGGAAAAACTCCCTGCATGGAAGCTACCTGGGGATTCCCTAAGGATCAAGACTGTTTTGTCTTTGCAGTCCCCAGACCTAACTCTATGCTTCACATATAAGATGTGCTTCGTTGGGCCAGGGAGATAGTTCTGTGGCACAAGTGCCTGCCTGGCAAGTGTAAGGTTGTGAGTTTGAACCCCGGTCCAGCAACAACAACAAAAAAAAAACAACAACAACAAAAAAGATGTGCTTTGTGGTTTATCTTAATTACTTTCTCATCGCTGGAACAAAGTGCCCAAAAGTTGAAGGCTCATGTCATGCAAAGGTTTTAGTTTATAGTCACCTGGATCTGAGGCAGGGGAGCACGGCAGAGGAGAAAGTTCATGTCATGGTAGTGAGGAAATAAATCAAGAAAGCTGAAGAGGGAGAGAGATGCTTCCCAGCTGCATCTCCATGGTGACCCACTTCCTCTAACTAGGCCTCAGCTTTCCAGTTACATTTACCTATCAACCCATCAAATCCATCAATAAGTACCATGCCCCGAAGATTTTATTTCCTCCCAAAAGACCCAGCTATGAGTGCATGAGGTTTACAGGGACATCTGGATACAAACCACAGCATGATTATGAATGGATGAACACACGTATCTTGCACATTGTACACTAAGTATTTGGTGAGGGACAGTGTAATTCCCACTCCTTCTTTTTCAAGTCAAGTCCAGAATCAAGAGATTCTGAAGTGGCAATTGTTCTTCAGGGTATATTGCAAACTTTTATTTTCCTTTTGTACATTGTAAGATGAAACTGCTTACTTTTGGTCCTCTTCTTCCCCATGTCTTCATACACGCATATCTCATCTCATGGAAGAGTCTGCGGTGTCTCGGTGAGGTCCCTGGAACAAATCTGACCTTGAATGGAACCACTTAAGACTCTTGATCCTTGGATTCCTCAAGAGTTACTCGGGGAGCTTGCTACGATTCATATATCTGTGCCTTCACCCTCCCGACATATCTCTGTGCAATCTATTGGTTATAGCTTGCGCAAACAGTCCCCAAAGTAACCTACCAGTTTTTCAAGGATCTTAAGCTATTACCCCTAGATCAATCGTAGATCAAAAGAACAAAAAGAAATCAGTCTGTGAGTACTTCTCTGGGGCCCGTCAGCAGTAAGCCCGGCATGCCACTGCTGCCAGGGGAGGAAATAAAAAGGAGATGAGAACTTTCATTTTCATGTTTGCTTATACTTTGGATGGTCCAATACAACTTAGGTTTCCCTAGGACAATAGTATTCTGTGAACAAGTGGGAAAATATGGATCCTCAGCAAGTCTGTACCCATTGAGTGGCCAGTCCTTCCTAATTTAAAGAATAGCTTCAGAGGAGGATCTCCTGGGATAGCACATTGCCTTTTCCTGACAGTAGTCAACAAGTTGTGTGGTCCTGTGGCCAACGCTAATTCCAAGGAGAGTCGGAGTTGCTAGTGTTGTCTATTTGATTCCTGAGATGTTGTTCATGTTTAGATGATGTTAATGAAGGTACTAAAGCTGATAGGAAACAGCACGAGGTGTTTAAATATCTGGATCCATGGCTGTCCTTTTGAAATTATTGTAGCATAGAATAAAGTAGCATTTAAAAGAATAACTACCCCAAGTTACTTTTAGCTATGGCCCAAAAGTCAGCTATAAGTTGCTTCATGAATACTAAGAAAAAGTTAAATTTCCAACATTTTCCTGCTCCTCAGTTGATTTCATTTTTTCAAGTCCTTCTTTACGGAATTACAGGAAAAGTACAATTTTTAGTCGTATTACTTTGCAAAAAAACAAAAACAAAAAAAAACTGGGGCACTACCACTTCGGTTTTCATTTCACCCGCAGGGAACAAAAGTGATAAAGTCCTGTAAAGAAGGCTGATCTCTATTATTTTAAGAGAGGGAGAGGGAGAGGGAGAGGGAGAGGGAGAGAGAGAGAGAGAGAGATCAGGGAATAGATTTGAGCTCTTTTCTCTCCCTTTCAGGACCACCAGCCTCCTTTGCAAATGGAATTTCACAGTTGGGTTGGACCCTCTCTACCTTAACACCTTAAACCCAGAGCAAATGAACTCGGCCAGGAAATCCAATGAGTATGTCCTGATCAGGGTTCCCACCTCCCGTCCTTCCCCTAATTCCTCAATGTGTGAAGACTTTATATTGTTTTGCAAAGTGGTCAGAAACCCTAGCTGTAACCTCAGGGGATGGAGCCCTTTCCCCAGTGCTGCATAGTAACAGAGAAGCACAGGCTGGGTGGATCCAGCATCTTCATTTTTCTTCCCAAGTTGACAGTGATCTCCAGCAATAAATGTCACTGATGGGAATTTGCTCCGAGTACATCAGTCTGGGTACAGCAGAAGCTGTGGCCATAGAAATAATATATCTGTTCTCAGGCCTCCCTCACCCTAGGAACTTGGTTGGTTGGTGAATTGTTCCTTCTAGATCTTCCACTTTGGGCATTGACCTCCTGACCCAGCACTGAGGTGGGGGGGATGCTTATGTAAATGTGTGAATCACCCTCAGTCCTTCTTAAGATCTAGCTACCAGAAAATATTATTGTAGCAACTGCTGTGCTGTTTTTGTCTCTCTCTCTCTCTCTTTTTTTCTCACAATGCCATGTTTATTTGCAAAATAAAAAGAAATGAAGACAGATATTGTCATACGATATACATTCCTATGGATTTTTACTCCAAGCGAGGTCATATTAATGAAGCTTCATGTAACCATGGAGATTTCTCACGTAGTCTTCTTATACTAACACCCAGGATAGGCTGGGTTTGGCCATGTCACTGGCATCAAACACTGCACGCTCCCACTCCTTACGCAGAATTTCTCTTCAGTAATTCTTTCACGTGTTTCTAGGTTACTGGAGGCGCTGGCGGCTCTCCAGACATTGTCTTGTATTTAAGTTCTTCAATGCCTTTTAGTTGAGCAAAAGCCCTTCCAACGTTGCTCGTGGATATTCTGACTCTCTTCACCCTGAATCCTCCATTTATTCAATGTCATTTGGACTGAACGTGGTCACATACAATTCACAAGAAATGGTTCTACCTTCTGTGATACATTTAGCCTATGTCACTTTACATAGTGTTTGTATTCCCTCTTTTGACCTTGCATGACCCTTGGTCCAAAGGCTCCCATCCTCCCAGGGGAGACCTCCTGCGTACATTCCATGATATTTGCCTATGGAGCCACTTGTTCTTTTCCTACCAGTTGTTCCCCACCGTCATGGGTGCACAAGGAAATAGCCTCCCTGAGAGCATCACGCCCTGCCTCCCTGAGAGCATCACGCCCTGCGATTAGGCTACCACACAGAGCTTCCTCAGGACTTCGCTTTTTAGTAGCCTCTCTGTTTTTCCAGCTCCATGTCCTAGAACTCTGGCTTTGAAACAAAAAGGGAGGAGTCAGAGACAGGGAGGATGCCAGCTGCCCTTGGTGTATTGATTTAGAAAATCCTTCTCAGAGTGAGTTACTTACTTTAGAATACTGTACCCAGACTCAGGGTTATCCTTAGCATTCAGCAATTTAGGTCCAGGAGACTGAGGGTGATCTGGATAGCTCTGTCCAGGCATTTTCCTTAACTTAGGGATACTACTCATGGGGTGCTATATCTGAACTTGTGGTAGGCATACATATTAACTATCATCTGGAGGTTTTTTCATTGCATCCTTCATCTCACCAATATTATAACAAAAACCATTCATTCGTTCACCAAATATTTATTGAGTGCCAATTGTGTGCCTGGCACTATATGTAGAAGAACAAAATCAGTTACAAATCTTGACCTTTTGGGGAGCTTTCCTCGTAGTGAGACAAGCCATAAAGGAAACAAAACATACAAGTATATTGAACAGAGGGATGGGCAAAGGGATAGAGGAGCCACGAGGAAGTGGGGAGAGCTTTGCTGGGCAGCTGGAGTGAGGTACCATGATCCAGGTAGCACTGACTGACCAGGAAAATCTTGAGGAAAATGTGAACAGAATGAATGAGGTAAGCCTCTCGTATATCAGAGAGGGAGTGGGAAATACTGAAGAGTAGGGTTCTAAGACTGGCAGTGAGAGCAGGGCAGGCAGAGAAAAGGGAGGCAGGGAGGGAGGGAGGGAGGGAGGCAGGGAGGCAGGGAGGCAGGGAGGAGAGAAGGAAGTCGGAGAGAGAGTGTGAGCCAGGGCCGGTGGGCCTTGCAGCTCAGCACACCAGTTCTTTGCAATATACTTGTTCATCATTTAATAGTGTCAGACTTCTAGAATGAGTTCTGTAGCATAAATAATAGACGCGTAGATAATCCAACACTTTCTCAGCCAGGAACATGAGTATCTGTCTGTCTGTCGCAATGAAAGCTGCACCTGAACAGCGACTGCGCAAGCGCTGCTGGCTTTCTGGCTTTCAACTCTTTTATTCTTGCCATTCCTCTTTGAAATGTTGAATAATTCCCTGGCCTGCCCCACAGAGCAAAGTTTCACGATAATTCTAGGGAACTAGCTTCCGTTCTGTGACCAGGGTGAGATGAAATTTTATGGGAAAAGTTTGAGCGTTTAAAAAGTATTTTCGTCTGTTGCCTATAATGTGGTACAGAAGAACAGCGCCTCCAAGAAAACACCAGGGTCAAACTAAGAACAGCGGCTTACAACCTATGTCGAAGTGGAGAGGCCAAGGAGACAGCTCTAAAGTCAGAGGCTGTACTCAGTCTGTCAGCATAACCCGCCAGCATTTCTCCTGAATACACCTGAATCTAGCCACATCCCCCCATCCCAGCGCTACCCTTCAAGCCTCCAGTTCCCTCACTAACAGCAGCAGCCCCCAGTTTCTGTCTTGCTGTGTTCACCTCCCTTCTGGAGTGGACTGAGCTACCTGAGTGTGATGGTGTGAAAGATAGGCAGGGGCCACATGACCTGTGGTGATCCTGAAAACCCGCAAGAGGATTCTGGATTTGTTCTCAGGTGAGATGGGAAACTACCATAGGATTGTGAGCTGGTAAACAAAAATATATGATCTGACTTGAGATTTTTAAAAAGCACTCTGGCTGCTTGGAGAGTTTTAAGAGTCAAAGCAAGGAGACCCTTATGTCCTCTCCACTCTTCACTCCCAGACTGGGAAGCTTTAGTAGCAGAACTGAACAAAGATTTTGGACTGTTTCCTCTCCTGAAACCTTGAAGCTCCTTCCCACTCTGAGACCTCTGCTGTTACTCTCCCTTTGCCCTTCCACACTGTTTTTTAAGATCGGGATAGAGGAGCCTCAAGGGAGTGGGGTGAGAGTGGGTGGGTAGCTGAAGTGAGGTACCATGATCAGGGTAAGACAGACTGACCAGGAAAATCTTGAGGAAAGTTTATTTATTTATTTATTTTTAAAGAAAAATTGATAGCTTTATTTTTAGAAAACTAGTCTGAGAAGAGGTTGAGTGAAAGACCAGAGGACTACTTATAAATTGAGAGTTCCAAGCCAGTGAGAGAGAAAGAGAGAGAGAGAAAAAGAGAGAGAGAGAGAGAGAGAGAGAAGAAAAAAGAAAGAAAGAATTGAGGAAAATTTAAACAGAATGAAGGAGGTAAACCTATTGCATATCAGGAAAAAGCAAAATGCTTCAGTCAGTGCAAAATACTGAAGGAGGCAGGTTCTAGGACTTGCAATGAGAGCAGTGCGGGTGGAGCAGAGAGAGATGCCTCACTCCTTGACTGACTACAGTCTTCACTTGAATGTCACTTCTACACTTCACATACATTTTCACTGTTCAGTTTTTCTCTTCCACAAGTGCATACCTGTGTGGGAGCAAGGATTTTGTTCGACTGCTTGGCTGCTATGGCTCCAGTACCTGGATCCCACCCTGGTGTGAAATAAATGTAGTAGGGACTCAATGGATGCACTTGATCTTAGCCAAAGGGCCGAGAAGAGATTGCCTTGGTGGATGGATAGATGACAACATTTACGTGTAGAGCAGAGTCAAACAAATTAAATGGGGCCAAGTTCAGTTGGTTAGGAAGCACACATAATTTTTAAAAAGAACATCAGATAATCCTGTTGGCTACTAATCACTTATTTTTATTGAGGAACCACTGTATTTTAGATAGTAGCATGATATTTGCTTAGGTTTTCTGACTTGATCCTTCTGAGAGTCTAAGAAGTAGATATTATTATACTGATTTTACAGGAAGATACTGAAACTTTCCCACATACCCATTGTGGATTCTCAGGAACTCACAAGTTTGTTGCCTCCCTATTCTGAGAAGCCCTTGAGGAAATGGTTTTAGCCTTGAAAAACTTACTGATAGGCTTGTTTAAAAGCCAAGAAGTTGTTATAGTTTTAAAGCCTAAATTGGATCTGATGTCAGCTGTTCTGATGACCTTCTTTTTTGTTATTTTTAATCCCAGGTAATCCGGTAATCTCCCAATGATGAACAAAAAATGGATACACTATTAAATACTGGGTGCAGTTGAGGTGCCCAGCAGGAAGCCATAATTGACAATGCTGAGCGGAGTGGAGCAGTGTGTCACAGCCCAGTCACCTTCCCCATCCACCTCATGGAGCAGGCTCCCCTGATTTACTTCTTATTTCCTCTTTGACCAACGTCTGAAGCCCTGGGCCAGGCATTCCAGTTCTGGTCCAGCTCTGTCCTTAACCCAGGTGACTGAAGAGGTGAGTCATAAACACTTTACCGAATCTCACTAAAAAGTCATCGAGAATGTTTCTCCTGTCCTTCACTCTCAAATATGTGCATTTCCTTAAAGGACATGGTTCAAAGTCATAGTGTGAGGTTTCAATCTCAGAATTTAAAAACTTAAACAGGCAAGGGAAGTATATATCTGCAGAGAGCCAAAGAACAGAACCATAATATGATAAATGTAATTTTCATGAAAAAGTATTTCAGACTTTTAAGTGTAGAGACAAGAAGCATCCCTTTCTGAAAGCATTGATTACATATAATTTAGCTATATTTTAAGATTGTCCACTGGTGGAATTGCATGCTTATTATCTTTATTTTTTGAACTATTAATAAAGATGTTTATATTTGGTTCTAAATAACATGAGCCTGATCTCTCTTAGTATGGATTACAGAGATCATGAAATTCACCTCTTCTCATTGGGGCTTGTTTTCTCAAAGGTCATTCACAGAGCCACTTTTTATGAATATTTGTCATGCCTTTCATTTTATTTTATTTTATTTTTGCTTCCCTTTCTTTAGGAAAAGGCAAAACAGCAGAAAGTGTTTTCTGAGACACACAATATCTGGTAGCGAGGGAGTGCAAATACAATTTATTCTAAACTAGAATTCGTGGTCTGTATAGAAAAATGTACCAAATCTCTTTCCAGGATAAGCTATGGAGAATATATGGCCTGACCTTGCAGTCTAATGGTGTAAGACTTTCTTTGATTTCAGAGTCTGAAGATGTATATGAATAAACACAGACCAAAATGATATTCTGCCCAAGACAGTGGGGAAATTTCAGCCTTCTAGTTAATGATTTATCTGAAATAATACCGCTCCTTCTGGTTGGAGACACAACTTCTGTTGCCACAATGTTGATTTGGGTGGGTCAGTCCTGAGGGGTTTGATGAAAGCCTTTCCCTGTGGTTTCCAAAGAATGAGAGCCAGAAACCCGAAAACAAAATCATATTACTTTCACAGAGCAGCAAGAGGAAAGACTTCCAGTGATGCACTTCCTGGGCAAGGTGGGCCCTGACTGGCCTGGAGCGCAGCACTGGGAGCTATCTTAGCCCAAGGCTGCAGATCTCAACTGACAGGGGAGCTCAGAGTCAGAGGCCAGGGGAGGAAGCTGGGCTCAAGCAACCCAGATGCTGTCGATGAGAAGATGCACTTTACAGGGCAATGCTCAGCAAACACCGGAACAGAAAATGGCATCTTCTCTGGAGATGGAAAAGATGACAAAATGGAGACCTGGCTTCCTAAATCTTAAGCACTGTGCTCACTATCAAGTGAGGATCACTAGAAGCTTTTGTTATTATTTATCCTACCTCTGCAGGAAAGGCATATGGGTCCCTTAAACTTCCTGCCTACGGTCCACTTTCACCCCACCCCCTTTGGCATCCTTGGGATCCCCAACTCTGCTTGATGCCCCACAGCTATCAGTCGGGCTCAGTCATCTGTAGCGTGTTGCCCTCGCTCTTCTAGCAGTGGTTCCTTGCCCAGTAGATGTCCTCAGGGATCAATCCTTCCTTTCATCCATAGGATATAAAACACCACCTGCTAGTAAGAACCCTTGCTATTCTAAAGTTATCAATTACCTCTTTTTTGTTCCGTAAATTTTTATTTCACTCATGGGCTTTTTTCTAAACTATAGGTCTTTCTAGTTGCTCAAAGTCTCTTTTCCCCGTTTGAATTAAAACTCTTTAACATTAAGGACTGCATCTTTTCTGTCCCTCCTCTGCCCAGCTCAGTAGCAAGTATCTAAGCTATATTTGCCACATGTTTCTGAATGAATGTGAAGGTTTAGGGGCAGCTCCACCTGCCTCTTTGAGTCTACAGTGATCTTTGCCTTTTCTGGCATGATAAATCACTCGAAGTAAGTCCAGCATTTATACCCAGTCAGGTCGTGTCACCTTAACTCTCTGGTATGCCACTGGGATTAGGAATCAGAAGCCACTGGGATTAGGAACCAGAATTTGTACTTGTCACTTCCCCCAGAGTCCCACTGTCAATCTGTATTCACTCCTTTTAAAGCTGTTGCAATAGAAACATTTGCTCTGGAGGGAGCCATTCTTGTCCTAGGGTGGTCCTTTGCCCGTAACTCTCCCTAGAACTGCAGACCTACTGCCCAGATGCTGAAGGTCAAACAGGCTATGAAACCCTAGGCCTTAGGCTTTGAAAGCCAGCAACAAACTGTCACTCTCAGAAGTGCAGATTTGCTTGTGGAAGTCTTGAACTTTGTATAAACATCACTCACTTTAAGCATACTGTGAAAAATCTAAACAGCTCCAAATTAAGAGCTGATTGTAAGTTATTGCAGACTTCCTCCTGTTGCTTCTAGATTATTTGTTTAAAAGGATCTGGTAAATACCAGATCTTTGCTATGATGACTAATGTCCTGCCAAAAGAAGATTTTAAAAAAAGGAAAGAAAGAAAACAATCTTCCAAAATTATTCCCCAGGGAAGTGCAGGTGGTTCTTCCCAGCAGCACAGACCCTCTCCACCCCCAACCCCGAGACAGCCTGTCGTTTCTTTTGCTTGGAAAAAGCTCTTTTAAGATTGAGACTTACTTTCAAAATTGCTCTAAGGAGCTGGACCCTCTCATCTCACTAATATTTGCTCTGTGTTGTCAATCTTTGGTGGTCAGCAAAATGACCCCGAAATGCCAGAATAAAATGAATAATTCAGGCATTGAACTTCAGAACAGATGCTTGATTCTTCAAGATAAGGACCTCCACCACCTGTCAGGTGCTTGGGAGGGGACGAGACAGAGAGTAGATGACAGTGTGCAAAATGGAAAAAAAAAATGCATTGACTCCAGATTTCCAATTCAACAAAAATGGGCACTCACAGTCCTGGGTTGGTGTTAATTAGAGGGAGAATAGTGAGAGAAACACTAGTTTTTCATAAAAGCTTTAATCATGCAAGATGATTCAAAATTTCCATTCTAGTAAGCCATATTTCCAAGACTTGAGCTACTTCTATTTGGAAAGCACTCTCCGGATAGCATCCCCCAGCCACGCAAACATGTACCACCACCGCCGCCACCACCACCACTGCCACCACCACCACCACATGTTGTCAGAGACTAATTAACAGCTCACTTTACCAGAAACTATATTCCATACCTCAGTTCTATTTGTTTTGGAGATTCCTCCAAAGAATCTAAGTTGAGTTTAACTTTGAAAGTATTTGTGGAATCTCGAACCCACATAACATACATCTGTATACTGAGTAGATATCAGAAAAAGAGAACAGGGGCTGGGGAGATAGCTCCATGGCACAAGTGCCTGCCTGGCAAGTGCAAGGTCATGAGTTTGAAAACCAGTCCAACCAAAAAAAAAAAAAAAAGAGAACAATGAAAAAAATCAGTGTTTAGCATTGTTGCGAACTGAACTGCGTTCTCATAAATTTCTTGTACTGAGGCCTCAGAACCCAATGTAACTGTTTTTGGAGACCGGACCTGTGAGAAGGTAATCAGAGTAAAATAAGGTCATAACATTAGGGCCTTAAGCCAATAGTGTCCTTGTAAGAAAAGGAAGAGATGCCCGAGAGCTCTCTCTACCCACCACCCCCATCACCTTCCCACACACACGTACCTAGAGGAAAATCATGCGAAAACACAACAAGAAGGAAGCCATCTAAGGCCAGAAAGGGAGCACCTCATCTGAAACTGAGCCCCATAGCACCTTGACCTTGGACTTCAGGACTGTGAGAAAATTGGTTCATGTTGCTGAAGCCGCAGTCTGTGGTAGTCTGTACAGCAGCCTAGCTAGACTAACGCAGACACTGTTGTGTGTTGATCACCAAGCGCTTCATATATTTCTCATGCACAATGTCAGATCTCCCTCCAGATGGGTATCAGAATAAGTAGATGAATAACTCAACGCTATCCACACACTATGTCCAGGTTGAACATTTTTATTATGGCTGGAATTCTTACTCTTCCCACTCACATCCCCAACTTTTTGGTAGTGGTACTAAATCCACTTGACTTAATTATCCCAGTCAAAATTAGCCAATGTAGCTAGGTCAAAATGGTCATATTTAATCAACGCCTACCAGAGAATGGTTACATTATCATTTTTCTTGTAACATTTTGCCTCTGAAGGATGGGGGAATCTGCTCTTAAGTAGTAGGTGGATTTAAATCTTTCTATTAAGAAATACTGTTGAGGGCCAGCCAAGAAGCTCAGCAGATTAAGGCACCTACAAGCAGGCGCAGGGCCAAGGGTTTGATCTCCTGGCCTGGTGTGCCAGCCCCGCTTCCAGAACACACTGAGACTGTGATTAAGGCTGGGCATGGGCATGGTGCGTGCCTGTAATCCCAGCACTTGGGAGGCTGTAAACAGGAGGATCACCACAAGTCCGATCTAGTATTTCTTTTCTGTTTTCTTTTTCTTTATGGTACTGGGAATTGAACTCATGACCTTCTATTCTACTGAGCTATCTCCCTGGCCCAAGTCTGATTTAATAGTGTGTCATGGTTTGTGTCTAGGTGTCCCCTCAAAGCCTCATGCAGTCATGGGGTGGCTTCTGGAATTTGTAATTGACTATTGTGAGAATGTGTGCTGCACCTCTCCTGGGACAGGTGATTTGCATTTCAATGTAAGGGAGAAAGAGTAGTTAGCTGCTTGAGCTGCTGCTACCTCTCCCTGTGCTCTTGCTCTTAGCTACCACCATGAAAGGTTACCTTCTGCCATGTGCCACTCTGCCTTGGAGCCAGCTGAATATGGACTGAAACCTCCAGTAACTGTGAGCTAAGTAAACTTTTCCTTCCCTCATTTTGAGTGTCAGGTGTTTGTTCCAGCAATGAGAGAAGAGTAACTAAGATGTAGTGACATCCTGAACACCCTGTAGATTCTACCCTAAAAAAAAGAAAGAAAGAAAGAAAGAAAGAAAGAAAGAAAGAAAGAAAGAAATGCTATCGAGTACTATAGTTGAAGCTGCAGGTATTGGCTCATCTGGTGGGAAATGTGCTCTGGAATCTAGGAAGTCTGTTTCTTCTGTAACACATAAAATTTTATGGGAGGAATAAAGTGATGAGGGAAACACTTCTTAGAAATGTCTGTTTTTATTTGCTATACCATCTATCTGCCAAGAGACTTAACAGGATACATAGGTTTTATTTCTGGAGGACCCATGAAAATAGAAACTTTGGGAGAAGGAACACCTAGAGAGTGGCCATCACGGACCTGGAGTCACTGATCATTCATTCCATTTGTAGTGCTGATGTTTATTACTGGCACAGCCTAGGTCATTGCTTATCTCTCTCTGCCTCAGTTTTATCATTTATAAAATGGAAATCATATATTGTCTTCCAAAAGTGATCATACAAATGAAATGAAATGATGTCTATAAAAAGTTCAGCATTTTTCTGGCACATTACTCAGGTGTCACTAAAGAAACAGAGTCAATGTGATGCACGCACAAGTATAAAGAGAAAAGGAGATGTTTGTTATAAGTAATTGGTGCTTGGAAGCTAGCATGAGCCACGATCTTCTCTCTGGAAGCTGGAGACTAAGGAAAGACCCAGGTTGCATCATCCGGTCAGTGTCTGCAGACCTGAGCATCCAAGGAGGCGCCAGTGGAAGTTCCAGCGCGTGGAATGTCGCAGTTCCAGCTGTAAGGCAGAAGGAGTTTCTCTGTTCTCACATTTCACTCTGTTTAGGCTCACAGCACACTGAATGAGACTGACCTACCTTCTTTATTGAGCCCTCACAGACACGCCCCCAAAAAGTTTAATCTGAGTACTTCATAGCACTGTCAAATCAATATAAAAAATCAACCATCACAACTGACAATGACTAGGTATTCAGTGTATGTTAACCATTGTTATTAGCATCTGAAACAGAGGTGAAATTTTCTCCCATGGTGTATTTATCTAGCCATTCAGCATCTTAGCAAAACTTCTTTTTGGCTATTGAGTGTAGTCACAGCAGACCTTAGGGGCATACTCAAAATACTATCTTGAGACCTTGGAAGATGAAGTAGAAAAGAAGGATAAAACAGAGCCACAAGTAAAGGG
>PVKN010013757.1:0-19713 GCA_004027915.1 Capromys pilorides | reverse complement strand
GGTGAATGGCTGCTAACCAAGCAGTTGACACTTTCCAGGAATGTATTTGTGATCAAGTCCGCTACATAAAGTTGCCCCATAGATAGTTTGCCACTTTTGGAACTGCCTTTGAAGCAGGAAACAAGGGTGCTAGGGAGCGCGTGCTGCATTCCCATTCCCCATTCCATGCCAGGGACAGAAACCTTGCACCCTGCAATTCCATGAGGTGCTCTCCCATGCCACCCTCTTCTGAGAACTCACTTGCAGGGCCACAACCCCGAGCTCCCCAAGGACAGGGAGTGGCATGCCCCAGGGTTTCCTGCTATTCTGGGGTACTCAGGTCAGCACAAGCTGGCAAGGAGACAACACAGGACAAGGGTTTCCCCGACAGGTGCCAACATGTGCCCTCCAAGAGAGGCGCACTTCCCCAAGTTACTTACGTCTGTGGAGGTGGGGCTGGGCAGGGACACAGGCTGCACAGGTGGAGGGAAAGTGAATGTGGTCTCTGTCTTTTCACTTTCAGGGGAGTCGGGATGACTGGATGGGGGGGATGTTGGGGTAAGGGCTCCAAACCCCAGCACTGCATTGTATTTTGGAGGACGACCTATACACCAAGAGAAGGGAACAAAAGGGGAAAAGGGGGAGGGAAAGAGAAGGAGAAAACGATCTTACATACCTTTGGCCAGTGTTCCTCATTGGCTAGCATGGAAAAGGAAGTGAGTAGCAGACAGAAGGTTAATATAACAGTCCCAAGGGAGGAAGAGAAGCAAAGATTTAAATGTCATTAGAAACAACTACGTGAATCTCCAAAGGTAGAGAAGAGCCTGGGAGAGAGAGGAGGTGCTGGCCAGGCAACAGATCGCACTGTGGGCAGGCCGCAGCGATCGTCCTGCACTACGCAATCTGAGATTTCTAGTGCCAGGACCCACACATCCCTGGCAGTGGACACCAGGTCAGGAACACAGGGGCTTCCTCCCCAGGCCTCTGCGTGTTGCTCTCCAATTCTCTGCACTTAGCATTCCTGCGCTCACACCAGTGATTCTCAGTTCACAGAAAGACAAGGGAGGATGTCTTTAGCATTTCCGCTCTCCATGTCTCTCTCCACTTTGGTCATTTCGTAGCTGGTGAAGCTACAGAAGGCAAAACGAGGAGGGAAAATGCAAGCGAACTCTTCTCAGCCTTTGCTCTTAGGGCCTTTGGGAGAGACGTTCTTTCTGGGAGTAGCTGGGACCTAACAGCAACAAGAAAGAGGGTCTGGGTTTCACAATGAATGTGAGTATTTCTGATCCTGGACACTTTCCCCAGCAGACTGGAAGCGACCTCCTCACCTTACACTGCATTCTGGTTAACTACAATAAGGGTTGTTCCACAGGCGCAGAACAGGGCCTGACACCAACACTCCTGAGAGGCTCGGTCTGAGACAGAGCACTTTAAATCAAAGCTCATTCTATGAGGCTTCTACACATGAGCCCTAGGGGTACAGGAATTCTAGGGATAGTAACTCGCCCCAACACACGTCTAAGCAGTGGTCTTTGTCTTCTAAGAGCCAGGACCATAGCTTCTAAGATGTGAGTGATTAGGAAGGGAGCCCACACACCAGGGGAAAAGAGCGAGCCACAGAGGTCCAGCAGTGCTTGTAAGCGCTGGCAAATGCGCACTGTGGAACTGTGACTCTGCTAACAGTCACAACTGATGTTAGGATTACACAGGGTCAGGATCCTTCAGCCACCGCACAAATACTACGTAGGCTACACTGGCAGTGTCCACAGTACAAAGACAGATCTTGCTGGTTTGCCTCTTCTAGGGAATTTAGGGCTGCAAGAAGGGAAACTAAAGATGAATGTCCTTTGTTTATCCATGGAAGGCACATCCCCAGGCATCGTGAATGCAGGTTTTTATCCTCTGACCTTGGCAACAGACTCCAAGGTCTTACCGGCTCATTGAACCCCTGTCCTCTCAACAGAGACTGCCCACTGGTAGGCCGATTAATTGTGGCCTCTGGCTGGGGGGCTTATTTCTGAGAATTGTGTCAGAGGTCATTAAAAGAGCTGAACACAAAACAACAGAAAATAACTTATGGCGCTAGTTATCTTCGCCCAGGAATCAATATAAAACAATAACTTAGGGCTTATCATCCAAACATTTTTGGTTACTTGGAGGACAGGACTGCTGTAACATTAGAATGATTTTGGGGGAACATATAGTTGTAGTTCAGTTTAAGGCAGACAAAGGGTCAGGATGACTTTCTAAGCTTCTGATAACTCAGAGACTGTGTGCATACACAAAATTAGTATGCTGGTCCACTCACTATGCAACCTTTCTAGCCTGGAACTATAATTCAGGGACACATTACCACGTGGAGAAAGGGACTTTGGGATGTATTACTGACATCAAAGAATAATCTCAGTGCCTTGTTTATGAGCTCAGACTCCAAGCTATTAAGACCTATTTAGACCTGCTGGGTGAGAGATGCCACTGCTGTTTTTCTGCCCTGAGAATAAGGTGAATGCTTACAGATGATCTGGAAGGTAGAAATAGCTCTTCAGGAGTCTGTTAGGGGGAAATTGTTTTGACAGTGACCTTCTCTGCCTTAGCTGGAGATGCCCTGTTCTCAAAGACTCCAAGTTCTCTCCTTCCTGGAAAGTCTGCAGCCACAGCAACGAGAGTCACGTTCTAGCCTCCCTGGCAGCAGGATGACTGAGATACTATTAAGAACACCTTGGCAACAGCCGTGCTCTGGCTCTGCTTAATGATGCTGAGAGGCTTCCTTTCACAAGGCGTTCTGTTCCCTGTGCTATTCATGGATGGCCTGGTAGTCTCGGGGCAGAAATGCTGCGTTGAGCCGCTCTCCTGAGTCCGCTCTGCCAGAACCCAGACAAGTCAGCTTTTGACTCTGCACACAGCACTCTAATAAGAAATCTCACTCTCCTCTCCTCCGTACTCAGAGAACAACAACAGAAGTATTTTCAAGGGATGGAGGAGTCAGGTCTGGGGAGGGTATGGGAAGGACAGAGAAGAAACAACATGAAAAGCAAAAGCAACAGCAAAGCAGAGATTCAAAAAGGCACTCACCTCTCTTCCGGGTCCCCGGATGCATTGTGCTGTTTAGGTAGGTGACTGCACTCTTCTTACGCTTGGGGGAGTGAACAAGGAAAGGTGACTGGCACTGCCATGAGCAAAAGACTACAACATGCCAACTCGTGAGTGTTAATCATCCCAAGGTCTCAGGGCTAATAGGTTTTTTTTTTTTTTTTTTTTGGTCTTTTTGAGACAGGGTCCCGCTATGCAGTTCAGGCTGGCCATGAGCTCACTTTCAGCCCAGGCTGGTCTCAAACTTGCACTGATCCTCCTGTCTCAGCCTCCCGAGTGCTGGGATTACAGGTGTGCGCCACCACGCCCGGCCCTATAACAGGTTTTATCACATGTACTTGGTTCTCAGAGAGTATTCTAGATAGGTCTGTGTCTGCTTCAGATGAGAGTTGTGAAGTCAGGACAAATGAACATTTTAAGAAATATGTGTGTCTGCTCAAACTCAGAAAACCTGTAGGGTAAGCAGTGAATCATAAAAAAGAATGTGATGAGCCAGAGAAAAATCCATCCTCTCACAGAGCTGACCCAATACAGCCAGGTGCAGCTCTCGGGCAGGTTTTCAGATGGCAGGCACCAAGCACCCCATGAGGAAGGAACTGGGAGGGAAGGACCAGTGCTAGCAGAAGTACCTCCGGCTCAAAGACTGCTCCGCTGTACACTGGATTTGCCGTTGTTCTTCTTTTTCGCTCTTGTCTCTTGCTTTGGATTTCTTGGGAAAAGAAAAGGCTCCAATTAGAAGACAGGTGTGGAGAGCTGAAGTACTGGAACTTCACTATTTATCTATTTCCTGTAGCAAATCAGGGACAGGGACAAGTCTGTTTTCCTGCAGCCTGCACAGGGGCAAGCACCCCTGAAGCAACCGTGTAGGACTGTCTGCTGACGCCTCTCAGGAAGCAAAGCCACAGCGTGCTCTCTGTGCCCGAGAGCTACAGTACACCACGCCTGTAAACAAGCAGCCCTGGTTTATTTTTAGACTGCTGTGCATAGGTCTGGATGAACTTTCTCCATCGACTTCGACTGAATAACAAAAGCTCACCATTCCTGAACTACATAACCAAGCCAGGAGTGGTTTTATAACTGTCCTTAAGATTTGGAATGATGGGAAAACACAGAGAAGGACTTGTTAGATAAGCACTTGTCACTCTGTGCTGTCACAATGAAAAAGTTCCCCAATGGTGGACAGGAGTCACCTTCATTCTGGGAGCAGGGCACACCTTCCCCGGGGAATAATATGGAAGACGCTAGGCAGGGGAGGGCCTGACACAAGACGCAGGGAAGGCATTTTTTCTTCTAAAGGAAATAAAGTCCACATGGGTTGAATCACAATCTATTTGTGCTCCAATTTTCTATTCTAGGAATTCAATCAAACACCACTTTCAGGAACAAAGCTGTGGGCCAGAGCAGAGGCAGTGCCAAGAATATCTTCTCTTACCTTCTAGATGGTCATGTGTTACTAACCCCAGAGACACCATGAAGGCAAGTTTCTGTGCCAGAGAAACAAAAACAGAATACACTTCAGTCTGGGTTCTTGCAAAGACACCGGGAGGCTCCTAGTCGGGCACTAGGGAAAGCCGACACAGTGAGCTGGCACTGGTGGGAGGCTGGATTTGGAGGAGCCAAGAGTGCTGGCCTCCGTGCTGGCAAACTCCCAAGTGGCTCTGGCGCATTCTTGTCTAACACGGCCAAATGAAGAAGGGTGGGACCTACATTTCCCATTTTCTCAATGACGAAATCAACATCTTTTTTGCGGGGGGGTGGTGCAGCTTAAAGTAGGGTCTGCCCATGCAGTTCAGGCTGGCCTTGAACCCACTATGTAGCCCAGGCTGGCCTCGAATTCATGATGATCCTCTTGTTTCAAGAAATTAGCATCTGGAGTGACCAAAGGTTCTTTTTTTCCTTTCAGATTTTTTTTTTTTTTCGGTACCGGGGATTGAACTCAGGACCCTGTACTTGCCAGGCAAGCACTTACTCTACTGAGCTATTGCCCCAGCCCCTCTTTTGTATTTTAGGGAAGGGTCTACAGGGTGCTCAGGGTCTCACTATTAGATCAGACTTGCAGTGATCTGTCTGTTTACAGCCTCCCAAGAGCTGGGATTATAGGTGCACGCTACCACACCCAGTCTCAATTGCCATCTCAGTGTACCCTGGGGGCAGGGCCAGCAGGGTAGGCCTAGGGATCGAATCCAGCCTCTGCTCCTGCTTGCAGGCGCCTTAATCTGCTGAGCTATTTGGCCAGCCCAAAAGAATCTTAAAAGAGGATTTCGTACTTGAAAACAGAGTACCTTGAAGGAGCCTCCCGTGTCAAGTTCTAAACTCCAGGTCAGTTTCACTTGTCATGACTAGGCCGGGGGTTCTCCCATTTTTGCTGCCACTGAGTAGAAAATGCTAACTCAAAGCTAAATGATTTTTAGGGAAGGATAGCGGGGGCACTCAATATTATGACTTTTTAATTAAATATGGACCTAAAAATTATGGAGCAATTTCTCTCCAAAAACTATGTTTATTCTCTCTGAAAACCAGCAGAAGAAAGGATTATTATTATACTGCACTCCAAAGATGGAATGTTAAGATATTTCAAACTGGAGAGAACAACAGATTGATTTCTGTTCTTTGGTTTTCTGTGATCTTCATTTTCTCTACACCACTGCATGTGGTTTCTAAATAGGCTAAATGATACATTATCAATTTCTTTCTCTGATGAATAAATAATGTATTCAATTATTATCTATGATTATATCTTCAATTATTATTAGTATTCCTATAGAGTCATTAAATACTAAAGCTTGGTTTTTACAGCCCTTTTTTTTTTTTTTGTCTTTTTGAGACAGGGTCTTGGTATGCAGTCCAGGTTGGCCTTGAGCTCACTTTTGTAGCCCAGGCTGGTCTTGAACTTGCACCGATCCTCCTGCCTCAGCCTCCGAAATGCTGGGATTACAGGCTTGCGCCACCACACCCGGCTGGTTGTTAAAGTCTTGACACCTTTTCCTTAACATTAAACATTATATACTTTGGCCTAAAATGTTAGATTCAGCTTATTTGATTTATTTATTTTTTGCGGGACCAGGGTTCAAACTCACGACCTTGCACTTGCCAGGCAGGCACTTGTGCCACGGAGCTATCTCCCCACCCCCTCAGCTTATTTGAGATACATTCCTTGAATAGGCTACTTGAGAGTGTAGCAATGGACTTTATTGGTATCTTCAGGGTCCTGAAGAAATATTTTTACTTTAAAAGTGTAACCTCTTTACAGCTAGAATGTTCTGGTAAGGAAAATTAATCCCTGGACTCGCTACCCAGCGAGTGCTTCACACTGAAATAGCACATACTTCGTGGCAGCCGATTAGCCACATTCCTAATTTTCATTATACTTTAAATTATACTCATGACCTGGAGGCCTTATGCCAACAAAGCAGTGTATGACTTGACATTCAGACGCATCCTCTTTTCATCAAGCACCAGCACCCTTCTTGGCTTCTCATACCCAGCTCCTCTTTGCCACCCTAGCTCAAGCTCACCAAATAACGAAGTAAAAAAAAAAAAAAATCTCTCTTGTGGGGCATATTCTCAGTGACAGAATAAGAAGTTATTGAGGAGTTTTGCCTCTACCCCACATACAGCAAGAGCTAATTTATTTCCTGTGCAGGACATGCCAGGTAGTCGCTTGAGCCACTGAGCTATCTCCTCAGCCCCCGTGCAGGGCTTCTGTTCACACAGAAGGTGAAATATCTGTGGCTCAGCCCGCTGGCACCAGCTGCCTATCCTGTGTGCCGCTGATGTGAGGTTCTCTTCCCTTTCTATCTCCCCTCTTTCTGCTTTCTTCCTTCCCTCTCTCTCTTAGTGCCAGGTTCAGTTTTTTTTTTGTTTTTTTTTTTTGATAAGGCATTTTGCTAATGGTTTGCTCTATTTTTCCTCCATCACTGTAAATCTGTCATTAATTCTGTGGATGATTTTTACATTTTTACAAGTTTCTCAGCAATTTACTTTGTGGTTGAAGTTTGGTCTTATTTATTTACTTATTTATTTTTAATGTGTTTGGTGCAAGGTCTCTCACTATGCAGCTTGGACTCCTAGTGATCCTACTACTTCCAGCCTCAGCGCTGGCACTACAGGTGTGCGCCACCACTCCGGCACTTGTGTGCTGGCTCAGCGTGCCCAGCGGTGGGACTAACATGGCATGCAGTACCCTGCCTAAGCAGGCGCTTAGTTCGCAAGCTATCTCGCTGTCCCGGTACTTATTTTAGAAAACATGTACTGACTCAATAAATCACTGGGGTTTTTTTTTTTTTTAATAAAAAAAATAATGCTTTCATACCACTTGTAGTAAGGACAGAGGAAAAAGGACTGCCGGTCTAATAAAATCCATCTACCAGATATCAACGTATTATTTTTCCATATTTTTCTTTTATAGTTTGTGCAGAATAGTCATGCTAAAATATTCTCTTGTATCAGGGTCCTCTGTGTACTTTACTGCTTTATCCTAAGTTGTAGGACAGATGTTATTGCTTGTCATACCGTCTTTTGCGTTTAAATAAACAATCTTTGGGCTACTGTTTCATTTGGGATTTGGAGTTCTAATGCAATAAAATGGTAATAACTAAATGCACATTTAATTCCTATAATCAATAACGTAAACATATTAGCTGAGTGAACTGGACATCTCACAAACGTGTGAGAAAAAAACAAAGCACAATAATCATTTGGAATAAAATAGAAGGATTTCTTTTTTCTCTCATTTATTTATTTATTTATTTATTTATTTATTTATTTATTGCTGACTCAGGCTGCCTTAAGGGTGGGTCTAGGGATCAAACCGCCATCGCTGTGCCAGACTGGGATTGCCTGTGCAGGTGCTTAAACCAGTGAGCTAACCCACAAAGCCCCTGGAGTAAAACAGGATAGTCAGGATTATTACTCCTATTTCAAAAGTATGGCATGTACACTAACAATGTCATCTTAAAACTATTTCTTTGAAATACTAAAATACATGGCAGCGCAAGTCTTCCTAGGACCACACTCTAAGAAATCTGCCCTAGGCCAACCTAACTTGGCAATAATGTTACTGAATTATAAAGAAAGTGTAAGGAGAGTGGAGCGACTCACAGCAGGCGCCCCTCCTGTGTGAGCACACACCACGCAGCGTGGACCAGAAGGTGGGCCTACCTGCGGGTTTTCTTCCCGTTTTGGTTTGGGTGCAGCAGGAGGGGTGATGGTACGACTTTCTGTTTGTTTTTCATCTGTTTCTGGGTGGGATTTAACTGTCTAGGAGAGAGAAATTAAATGAAGATTCAAAATTCATTTTTTATTAAAACACAAAAACAAGAAGTTTAACTGTGGCCAAGATAAAACAAAACATGTACTCAAATCTGGAACACATTATATGGATTTCATGGGGGGAGTAAAGTCCTAAAATCCAGCTGAAGATCATAGATAACAAAACGCAGCAAGTAGGGCTCTATGCATGCAATGGTCTAAATTACACAGAGAAACATTCATGGCATAATCCCTGTATATAAAAATGAAGCACGGGCTGCTCTCACTGCTTTCAGTATTTTGCAGGAAGTAGGGATAGTTTCCCAGAAGCAAGGTCATTGTCCTACATGGGTCAAGCTCCAGCCCACAGCTCACTACAGACCTAAAAGATGTTTACCACCTCCCACATATACTCCTCTTCAGAATAACCCCGATTTTTTTTTTTTTTTGCGGAACCAGGGTTCTAACTCACGACCTTGCACTTGCCAGGCAGGCACTTGTGCCACGGAGCTATCTCCCTGGCCCCCAACCCTGAGTTTTAGACAGAATGAAGAACTCTCTTTATTTGGGATATTTAAAGTCTGCCTAGATCATATCTACTAGAAAGAGATGCAATTGCCAAGGAAGGGCCATTTTTCAAAAGGTTGTAGTCCTGATTACTGTTGACCCCTTCTAGAAGCATCTACATGAATAGAAGAATACCAGTTACAGTACTAGATCCAAACAGAAATGGTAGCTAGCACAGTTTACCTGTGCTTTTATTACGAATTGTGCCATGACCTAATGGGCTAATTAGTTTTATGGTCTATAAACACACTAATAGTTTTAGAACAGAATAGATATAAAGCTATAAATACAAACCTAAATTACTTTTTCAAAATTGAAAAAAAAATTGTGGGTGTGATGGTCTTTTTGTATGGGGATCACAAGTAATTAGAAAATAAGAGTAGAATCATCCCATTATCCATGGCAGGTGCCAAAGTGCAAGACTGGTCCTCCAAATACAACATCAAAAGTTGCTGAAAGTCATAAAGCTACAAAATGTTGGCTGGGGAGATAGCTCAGTGGTCTAAGTGCCTGTCTGGCAAGTGCAAAATTCAGAGTTCAATTCTTGGAACCCCAGGTGTGGTGATGCACACCTGTAATCCCAGTGCTGGACAGGCTAGCACAGGAAGATCACTATGAGCTTAAACTTTGGAGTGAGACACTGTATCTAATAAAAAAAAAAAATAGGGCCAGGGAGATAGCTCCGTGGCACAAGTGCCCGCCTGGCAAGTGTGAGGTCATGAGTTTGAACCCTGAAAAACAAAACCCAAATCAATTTTAAAAAAAAGGTTTTACTAGATGTGACAAATGAACAAAATCAAGCCGGGCGAGGTGGCACATGCTTTTAATTCCAGCACTTGGGAGGCTGAGGCAGGAGGATCATTACTAGTTGGAGACCAGCCTGGGCTACAAAGTGAGCTCAAGGGCTGCCTGAACTGCATGGTGAGACCCTGTCTGAAAAAGACCAAGAAAAAGAAAGGAAGACGTGAACAAAGTCTCAAGGCTCTTTCACACTCCTGGCCACTTCCTACTTCCCCCTGCTTTCCACATTAGTACATCCAGAAAATGTACTCATCTATCTTATCAGTGCCGTGGCAACTATTAGACAGACCTTTGCTTCCAGCCATTTAGCACATCTCCCTTTTATATGATAGGCTACTTGGGAGCTGGGACTGCTTTACACAAGCCGTGTTTTTTTCAGCCCTATGTGAAAGGCAAGTACCTCTGAAACAAAACAAACAAATAGCCAGCAAGTACCTCCTGCTACAATAAAGACCTGACTGATGCTCTGAGCAACATGTTCTACCAGGAGAATCATTTCAAGCCTGCTTCTCTTTCACTTCTTTCTGTCTTTTGTCCTTGTGTTCTTTCTCTCTCTCCCTCCCTCTCTCTCCTTGTCCTTCCCCTCCCTCTCTTACACACACACACACACACACACACACACACACACACAGTTTTACATTTTTTTTTCAAAAGGAAGCAATCATATTTCCTGTTTGTTTGTTTGTTTGTTTATTTATTTGTATTGTGGCCGGCTCAGCCTGCCCCAGGGTGGGGCTGGCGCAGCATGTGGTGCCAGGGATCCAACCGAGGTCCCTGCAGTTACCTAAGCTTTCCTAAGCAGGCACTTTAGACCACTGAACCATCCTGCCAGCCCCTAAATTTATTTTTTTTTAAATTTAGAACAGAAAAAAAAAAAAAAAGAAAATCTTAAGATATTCTTTCAAATGGAAAAATAAATAAATAAATTAATTAATTAAGAACAGAGTCTACAGGGTCTACAGGGTCTCACTACGTAGACTGGACTCGTAGACTGGACTCGTAGTGATCCTTCTGTTTTCAGCCTCCAAAGTGCAGGGATTACAGGCACGCGCCACCACGCCCAGTCTCAATCATCATCTCAGCCCCCCTGCTCCATTAAACAAACCTCTGGTGGAAAAAGAGCTAATATTTGAAGGTCCTGGGTGCTCAGGAAGCCTGTCTTCACGACTCTTTGGAAGTAGAAGGATAGAAACAGGACTCAGCAGAGGGGAGGTCAGTTACGAAGCTCTGCGGCCCCACGCCAGGGCTGCAGGCAGGAGCCCCGGCTCTTACGGCTGCCTCGCTTCCGAGGAGGAAGAGAGCACCAGCAGCAGAGCTTCTGGGGAAGGGCACAGCACTCCCCCTCCACCAGGAGCTGCTGCCATTTGAATTCCTCATGCAAGGACAGCAGCCTTTTGGAGAGTCCGACAGAGGACACCACAAGCCTCCAAAGAAAGACAACGCAATCAAGACAAGGGTGGAAGACGTCTCTCTCTCACAGACCTGTAGCTGGCTTCGGGGAAGCCAGCTGCCACGCTGCAAGCAACACTGCAGAGACAAGGGGTGAGGAGCTGCGCCTCCCGTCTATTGCAGTGGAGAAGTGAGGCCTGCAGGTACCACCTGCCCGAGGAGCCTGATGGAAACTACTCCACTCTCCCTCTGCTTAGGCCTTGAGGTGATCCCGGTCAACTGGCCTGACCGTGAACTCAGGAGAGGCTGTGAGCTAGAACCAGCCAGCAAAGCTTCAGAGCAGAAAGCTGTACGATGACATATTCAAAGTGAGAAGCTGGAAACCTCCCAACAAATAAGCATCATCAACCAATTCTGCATCTTACAAAGCTCTTCTTCAGAAATGAAGTGAAGGCACTGCCAAATAAATAAAAGCTGAGGACACTCCCAGCTAGTATATCTGCCTTAAGAGAAATACCAAAGGGAGTCCTTCAGGCTGAAACGAAAGACACTAGACAGTAACTCAAAGCCATATGAAGAAATAAAAACTCCAATAAAGGTAACTACCTAGGTAAATATAAATAAAATCCAATACTATTACACTTTTGATTTGCAGTTTTTCATTTTGTTTCCTATATGACTTAAGAGACAAATACACAAAACAATAATTATAAAACTATATTAACAGAAACTCAATATATAAAAATATGATTTATAACAAGAACGCAATGTTGGGGGATGACAGCTATATAGGAACAGAGTTTTTTTGTGAATTATTGGAATTAAACTAGAGTTGGCACAGTGGGGCACACCTGCAATCCCAGCATTCGGGAGGCTGAGGCAGGAGAATCCCCATGAGTTCAAAGCCAGCCTGGGCCACTCAGCAAGACCCTGCCTTAAAAAACAAATCAAGCAAAAAGAAACTGAAACTGTATCAGTTAAGACTAGATTGTTTAAAACTTATGAATGTTAACTGAAACCCTCATGGAACCACTAAAAACTATATACAGAAAAATAAAGAAAGAAAGTATGAAGAGGGTACAAAAAATATGGAAGGCAGAACTGGAGAAAATGAAAAACAACAAAAAGATGTAAGATATTTAGAAAACAAATAACAAAATGTTACAAGTCCATCCTTCTCAGTAATTGTTTTAAATGTCATTGGATTCAACTCACCTTGAAAGACAGAGCATGGCAGAATGGATACAATAGATGACTCAACACAACACTGAGTTACAGACTCGTTTTATAATGAAAGACATAAGAAGGTTGAAAGTAAAGGCTGAAGACAGTTCATGAAAATAGTAACTGAAAGGGTGCAGGGACAGTTATCATTGGATAACACTGACTTAAACTCACAAACCTTGCGGCTTTCCAGGTAGCTCAGCTGACTAAAGCATATGATTTAGCAAAGTCTCTCCGGCGCTGGGGACCACGGTTCGATCCCTGCCCTCACATGGGGCATGAGACCTGCCCTTGATACAGCCTCAGCCAGCAAAAAAAAGTCAAAATTTTACGAGAGATAGAGCACATTATTATATATGGAAAAAAGGCCAATTTAAAAGAAGAGATAATAATTTTAAATATATATCCATCAAACAACAGAGTCCCAAACATATGAAGTACTATTGACAGAAGTGAGAAAAGAAATAGGCTGCTGTACAATAATAGCTGAGGCTTTAACACCTCATTTTAAGTAACAGATATAGCACACAGACAGACACAACATGGAAAGGAATATAAAGGGCTTAAACATTATAAATGAATTAAAGAAGACGCCAACAACAGTAGGTACTTTCCTCAAGTATAGAACGTCGTCCAGGACAGACTACATTCTAGGATACAAAGCAAACACAAAATACTAATGCTTCAGTGATACAGTGAAAATAGTGAGAAGATAGAAATTCATAGCTATGAACAAGTGTGGATAAACAAAGAAGACCTCAAATCAATCGCTTAACTTTATACTTGAAGGACTAGTCAAAAGAAAAGCCAAAGCTAGGCAAAAGAAGTGAATATGAAGCTTAAAGTAGAGATAAATGAAATAGAGAACAACAGAATTTTTAAGTGAAACGTTAATTTTTTGCAAATATCAACACCATTTATTGACTTTTGGTTAGAATAAGGACAAAAGAGAAAATAAAAACATGAAAGGGGACATTATTATGGACCTTAACAGTAGTAAAAAGCATCATAAGAATTAAACAGAACTAGGCGTGGTGGCACACACCTATAATCCCAGCACTTGGGAGGCTGAGGCAGGAGGATCGTTGTGAGTTCGA
Source organism: Capromys pilorides (assembly GCA_004027915.1). Classification (NCBI taxonomy): domain Eukaryota; kingdom Metazoa; phylum Chordata; class Mammalia; order Rodentia; family Capromyidae; genus Capromys; species Capromys pilorides. Next base: position 6,316 of record PVKN010013757.1, on the reverse strand, counting down.
GACTAGCCTGGGCTATAAAAGTGAGCTCAAGGGCAACCTGAACTGCATAGCGAGAGCCTGCCTCAAAAAGACAAAAAAAGAAAAAGACCATCTTTGGGCTGGTGAGATGGGCTCAGCAGTCTAAAGCGCATGCGTCGGGAAGTTTAGGCCACCGCAGGGATCGCGGCTCAATCCCAGGCACCACATGCTGCGCCGCCCCCCGACCCCCAGGGAAGGCTGAGCCAGCCATAACACAAACAAATAAGTAATGTGGTTGAAGAAAATAAAACCTTAAAAAAAGAAAAAAGCAATTAAACAACTCTTAAACAATTAAACACTAAAAAATTAGAGGACATAGGTGAAATAGACAAATCTTCAAAACACTCATTACCAAAACTGACCACAATGAAACAGAAAATTTAAATAGCTTTGTGACAACTGAAGAGGCTGAAACAGTAATCAAAATCCTTCCCCAAATAAAAAAGTATAGAACCAGATGGCTTCGCTGATAAATTCTACCAAATATTTATTTATTATTTTTTTAATGAGCAGAACATTTATTGAGGGAAAGAAAGCTCCTGCCTGAGAGAGGGATGAGGGGGGCGGGGGCAACTGGGTGTCCCCGGGAAGCTGTCCCTTCCAGGGACTTTTATAGAGGAGAAGACATGGGAACTTGCTTAGGTGGGTATGAGGTGGGACAAAGACTACGGTCAACCAATGAGATCACAAGCACCATTGCTCAAGTAACATTGATTAAAATCAGGAAGGCAAGTCATGTAGTAAGCGGGCAAGAACACCACCTATTGAACTTGGGCTCGTGACTCTTTCCAGGGTCTTTCAAGGTGATTGATACCTACTTAGAGTGTCAATCCCTGATGCCTGTCCCTAGGGAAGTATGTAGTTGCTTCTGTTTACTCTTGTCTTATGATCTGGTCCACGGCAGAGGAGTGTCTGTCTTTAGTCGGAAAGTCACCTTGTCTTCCACGTCGTCCTTGAGGGTCTGGCCCTGTCTGACTGCCTATAATATTTCTATCTATTTCTACCAAATATTTAAAGAAAAGTTAATCCTCCAAAATCTGCCCTCAAAACAGAATCCTAATTCATTTTATGATGTCAGCATTACCTATGTCTACCAAAGCCAAAGATACCGTAAGAATAGGAAATTATAGATCAATCCCCCTCATGAATATAAATGCACAAATTCTCAACAAAATATAGCAAACTAAATCCAACAGTATAAGTAATATTATACATATGTATGCATTTTTTTTAAAGACAAGGTCTAACTATACAGACTGACTTTGAACTCAAAGCAATCCTCGTGTTTCAGCCTCTCAAGGGCTGGGACTGCAAGTACGCACCGCCACACCCGGCTCCAACAGCAGGATACTCGCTTGACAAAGCTGGATTTATCTCATGAATAAATCCTGGAAAGAGGGTCATCATAATAAACAATGTAATATACTACACAAATAGAACTAAGGAAAACATGATCTCAATTGGTGAAGAGAAAAAAAAAGCATTTGTCAAAATCCACAGACTAGGGGTACACCTGAGGAAACCTGGCAGCAGGGCACCTCCTAGCACATATGAAACCCTAGGTGCAATTCCCAGCATCATTAACATTCAAAAAAAATTCAATGGCTCACCACACATACGTAAGAGGTAGGTACATGAAGTGAGGAGATGGAATGTTAATTAGCTTGATTGTATTAATCATTTCCCTGTGCCGAATCATTATATTGTACACTTATTTTATATATGATTTTTATTTTTAAAAATTCAATACCCATTCATAAAAATATTGAAAAAACTAGGACCAGAGTGGGCTTTTCTCAATTTAAAAAGAATACTTACAAAAACCACAGCTCACATCACACTTGATGGTGAAACACTGAAAGCTTTCCTCTTCCCCTGAGGTCAGGAATAAATATGGTGTTTGCTGCTCAGCAATGGAGCAGAAGTTTGGGTTAGAGCAACAGAGCAAAACAAGAGACCTTAAAGGTATCCAAAAGTGAAAGGAAGACAGAAAATTTTCTATTTGCAGATGACAAGACCCTATGCCCAGAAAACCTCAAAGAGCCCACAAAATAATTACTAGAGTTAATTAATAAATTGAACAAAATTGCAGGGTACAGATAAAGGGAAAAAAAACAGCTATGAATCAAAGGAGTGGAAATTCAACCTACAGAATCAGAAAATGTTTAAAAATCATGTATCTGATAAGGGTCTAGCATTTGAAAAGTTTTCTTTCAATTCAATGAGACAAAGTCAATTTAAAAACTTGCAAAGGATTTGAACAGATATTTTCCTGAAGAGTATACACAAATGGCCAATCAGCACATGAAAGAATAGTATGCTCAGTGACTAGGGAATTACAAATAAAGATCACAATGCCACACTACCATTTTAAGACAGTTAACCACATGATGTGAATTTCACCTCAATTTATACCCATAAACAACAAACAAAACTAAACCAAAAAGGAAAGCAGTGAACACTAATAAGGGTATGGGGGTTCTCCCAGAATTGAGCAGAATAGCTGCATCTCTCAAGCATACACCCCAAAGAACTGAAACAGATACTACTGTAAATGCTTACACCCAGATATTCTTAGAGGCACTGTTCCTATTCACAATAGCCGAAGGACAAAAGAACCCAAGGAAATAAACCAATTGTGGTACATATATCAATACTATCCAGGGGCCAGGGAAATAGCTCAGTAGAATAAGTGCTTGCCTGGCAAGCACAAGGGTCTGAGTTCAATCCCCGGTCCCGGGGAAAAAAAAAAAAAAGAAAAGAAAATATTATCCAGGCTTTAAAAAGAAAGCCTTGACACATGTTAAAATTATTCTAATTATATGACACATTCAGAGTATGGAATCCTACAGAAACAGAAAGCAGACCGCTAGGGCACTGGGGGGTAGCGAATAGACAGTAGCTACTTTTACACACTGGGTTTTGTTTTGGGGGTAACGAAAATGTTCTGGAATCAGAGAGAGGTGGCACTGTGAATGTGCTGAACGCCACTGAATCGTTCATTTTAAGATGATTACATGACGTGAATTTCGCCTCAACTTAAGAAGCAGGTCAAGAAACAGACTGATTCCTTATCAGAGATAATAACTCATTATCCAGAGTTAAAGCTGTCCTGTAGAGGCTATTTTCCGAACACGTGATGTTTAAGCAGTTACCAGTACTTTTAAAAAGTCATATAACCTTTCAAGCATCTAGATTTCAGGCTCTGCTTCAAATTTTCCCATGTAATAAAAATTGGTCATTGCCAAGAACCAGCTGCTTCCTTGAGAAGGAGCGTGTTACTCTGCGGTCTAGCGGTCTCTTCGTTTCTACTATCACTATCATGCTTGTCTGATTAATTAATTTACTGTTTATTGTATTTTTTTTGAGACAAGGTCTTGCATACAGTTTGGGTTGGCCTTGGGCCCACTATGTAACACAGGTTGGCTTTAATATCTCATTATTTCTTTTTTTGTGTGTGTGCAATACCAGGGATTGTTGATTCTTTCTTTTTTAATTCAACTTTTTTTTGCACTGGGGCTTGAACCCATGACCTCATGCTCTACCATAGAGCTATCTGCCCCCACTGATGTATGATTATTTTATTATATTATTCATTTGTATATATATTTATTTTAGTACTGGGAATCAAACTCAGGACCTTGCTTGCCAGGCAGGTGCTGGGCTACTGAGCTATATTCCCAGCACCTGTAGAATTATTTTAAGAGGATTTTCGAATAAAAGGGGCATGTCTTGTATTCTGATCTTTGTATTGAAGGTGGAAAAAGGTCCACTCGTTTACTCCTATCCTGCTGTTTTCATTTATCCTGCTTCACATGTGTAGCTGCTTGAATTTGCAACTTCTGTTCTTTTGATAGAATCCAAAAACTCTAGTATGTCTAGAATTAAGTTAACCATTTATACTCTGAATTTCAAATTTGTCATCTGAGGCTTGGCTGCATGAAAAAAAAATCCGCTTAGGCACGTGCAAATAAATGAAAGTCTAAGCAGTTCTGTTAACCAAATGAATAAGTACTGAAGGCATGTGAAATCCATTTGGTGGGTCACTTCGTTGTAAAGGCAGAAGGCATCATCAGCTCAGGTTTACTGCAGGAAGACTGGAACCAGAGGAGCCGTCGCTGGAGAATGTTATCATCTTAGAATCACTCCTTTTTTTTTGGTCTTTTTGAGACAGGGTCTCACTCTGCAGTTCAGGCTGGCCTTGAGCTCACTTTTTGTATACCAGGCTGGTCTGGAACTCGCACCGATTCTCCTGCCTCAGCCTCCCAAGTGCTGGGATTACAGGTGTGTGCCACCATGCCCAGCCAGAATCACTCCTTTTTTAGAGGGTATTATGCAGGTTTCTATGAAAAATATATATGGACATAGAGGCTTGCACGGCAATCTGGCAACTGTCCTCCATAGAACCTTCTATTTTTTCTCAGTAGCTTAGACTTGGAGACAGGCACAGAGGCTGGCGCTTCAGGGTGTGGATGCGGTGGAGAAGAAAGAAACAGAACTCCTCCTGCGCACTAACTGCAGCAGGCGAGCGTGAGGGACTCTGAGGGCCTCGTCTCAGTTTATCATTAACAGTGTTGGGTCCATTTCATGGAGTACTGGGAGGCCCTGAACACACAGGGAAGTATGAATAGTAACACCTTTGTCTGGTTTCATTTACTTTTCTTTTTAAAATACAGGCACACAGCATTTGTGCTTCTGTGAGCTTCACAGAGGTCACAGTGTTCCTTCTCTCATGCAGAAGGTGTGCGGCCCTCCTGTGTTGAACAAGTACCCAACTGCATGTGCTCACTTCATGTCTCTGGGCCAGTCTGGTAACTGTGATACATTTCAAACCTTTTTATTACTGTTTCTACTACAGTGATCTATGGATCTTTCACATTATTTTTATAGTTGTCTGGGGCAGTATGAATAGCACCCATAAAAGACAGAGAATCTGCTTGTCATGGTAGTGGTGGTGGTATGCATTTGTAGTCTGAGCTATTCGGGAGGCTGAGGCAAGAACATCACTTGAGCTCAAGAATTCAAGACCAATCTGGACACCACGGTGAGGTTCCATCTCTTGATAAGGTGCGGGGGAAGGGATGGAACTGGGGACTGAACTTAGCACGTGTTAGGCAAGAGCTCCCCACTGAGCTATATCTCCAGCACGTTGTGCGTTCTGAGTACTGCACTGCTTGGCCATTCTCTGTCCCTCTCCCTCTCCTTGGGCTTCCCTACTCCCTAAGATACATCAATATGCCAATTAAAAATCCCATAAAGGCCTCTAAGGGCTCAAGTGAAAAGAAGAGTCGCAATCCTCACTTTAATCCAAAAGCCAGATGTGACTGAGCTGAGTGAGGAAGGTACACAGAAAGTTCAGAGGGCCTGGGCCTCTGGTGCCAGTTCACTAAGTTGTGAATACAAAAGGAAAGTTCTCTAGGAAAGTTCCAAGGGCTTCCCCAGTGACTGCACAAATGACAGGAAATCCAGGTTTACTACTGATACTGAGCTGTGGTGATTTAGATAGAACATCAAACCAGTCACAATGCCCTGAAGTCAAAGTTTAACTCGGAAGAAGGCCTCATGTCTTTTCAATTCTGTGAAGGCTCAGAAGTGAGGAAGCTATGGAACAAAGCCTGCAGTTGACATTGGTTGGCTGAGGAGGTTGACTGGAAGAAGCCATCTTAACACAAAAGTGCAAGGTGAAGCAACAGGTACTCGTATAGAAAGTTGCTCACCCTGAAGAACAGATTTTCACTGTAGGAGAATTAGCCTTCCACTAGAAGAAATGTTCTAGAATTTTTACAGAGAGAAGTCAATGCCTGGTTTCAAAGGACAGTCTGGGGATGGGCCTGATGGTGCATGTCTCTAATCCCAGGACTTGGGAGGCTGAGGCAAGAGGATCACCACAAGTGGGAGGTCAGTCTTATACAAACAGGTTAGAGACCAGCCAATACTACACAGCAGCCACCCTGTCTCAAAAAACCAAACCAAACCAAACCAACAAATGAGCAAATAAATAACAGCCTCTCTGGTTAGGGGCGAGTGAAGCTGGTGGCTCAAATGCAATCCAGTGCTTATTTATCATTTTGAAAATCCTAGGGCTCTTAAGAATCATACCATTGGGGGCCGGCGAGATGGTTCAGTGGTCTAAAGCGCCTGCTTAGGAGGGCTCAGGCAACTGCGGGGACTGCAGTTCGATCCCCGGCACCACATGCTGCGCCAGCGCCACCACCAGGGCAGGCTGAGCCAGCCACAAAATGAATAAATAAAGAAACAAACAAACACAACAAGCAAACAAATAAATAAATAAATAAAA
>PVKN010013756.1:0-19697 GCA_004027915.1 Capromys pilorides | reverse complement strand
GTTACAGATTGCACTGAAACACATGTAATTCATTTTATGTAACTCAATTTTAAAGGGAAGATGAAATACACAAGCCCAAATTAATATTTTATAACAAATTCCTATACTGAAAGTTAAGTAGTTTCTGATGTCATGTGGTAGCAATTAATATAATTATAATTGTTTCAACAACTGAATTAACAGCTACCCCTGTACTAATGCTTTTTATTTTAATGTGATATATGACTAATTCTGCTTTATCAATTAAAATAGCTTATTAAACTTCTTTTAATGTAACAATAAAATCATAGCAAAGTCTCCCTAACTCAAGAAATTCCCTACCCAGATTAGAATGTTTTCAACAAATATTTATAGACTGAACAGTAATCAGAGTGGGTATATTTCAGATACTTAATGAAATTTCATTGAGTTTTTGAAAGCATCATTTAAAAGCAACCAGTGTGGTAAGATCCTAAAGTCAAGAGTATCTTAGAAATAGGAGTAAAAAATCCACAGTAATATAGCAATTTATTATTTCTGGCTCAGGACTCTATATTTTTAAACTTTCTAAGGCTCCTTCTGCACAGCAATGGAAATCACCAGCAGAACAAAGAGACAATCTACAGAAGGGGAGAAAATGGCAGGCAAGATAGTTCAGCAGACTAAGCACCTGCTAAGGCAAGCTTAGGGACTGGGATTCAACCCTGGCATTACAAGTAGCACAGGCCCCAGTCCTACCTCCAGGTATGTTGAGTCAGTACCAAGACCAGGTGTGGAGGCACACGCCTGTAATCCCAGCACTGGGGAGGCTGAAAACAGGAGGATCACTATGAGTTCCATAGTGAGACCCTGTAACGAGTACATAAATTTTTTTTTTAATTTTTAAAAAATTAAAAAATGGGAGAAAAGTTTTGCAAGCTACTTGTCAAAGGACTATGGAGCCTGACACGGTGGTAGACACATATAATCCCAGCACTTTGGAAAATGAAGCAGAAGGATTGCTGAGTTTGAGACCAGCCTGCACTATGCACCAAGATACGACTCCAAAAAAGAAAAGGGACTGTATCAAGGATATATAAAGAACTCAAAAAAAGTAAAGACACCCCCAAATTTAAAGACCCAGTCAAAGACAGCATTCAAAAAGAATACACTTTTCAGATGACAAAGTAAAAACAGCCAAAAATACATTTTAAAAATGTTTATCTATCTGGCCATTCCAGAAATGCAAATTAAAACAACACTGAGATCATATCTTACTCCAGAAAGAATGGTCACACCAAAAAATCAATCAATAAAAATGCTGGAGAATCTGAGGTGCGGGGTCCCCTCATTTTTGTTGGGAGTCTAAACCAATACAACTACTACAGAAATCAGTATGGAGATTCCTCAAAAAACCTAAAATTAGGGCAGGGATGTAGCTCAGTGGCACAGAAGGTCCTCAGTTCAGTTCCTAGTTTAAAAAAAAAAAAAACCTACAATGAGAAATTCCATTTGACCTAGATCTTCTATTTACCTTCCTGAAAGTTAAAGACATCACTGATATGTCACAGTGATCTATGCATACCCATGTTTATAGCAGCATGATTCATAGTGGCTCAATCATGGAAGTAGCCTGATGAACAGATAAGGAAAACATGGTATTTACACACAATGGAGTACTACTCTGCCATTAAGACAGATTAAAATCATTTGTAGGGCTGGGGAGATAGCTCAGTAGAATAAGCACTTCTGATGAGGTAAGCACCTGGCAAGGGTAAGGTCCTGAATTCAATCCCTAGTACCACCAAAAAGAAAAAAAAAAAAGATGGAATCTCAGTGTTAAGGTTGGCCAAGTAAGCTCAGTAAATTAAAGTGCCTGCAAGCTGGCGCAGAGGCCGTGGGTTCCATATTCGGGCCTGCCATGCCGGTGCGCCCCCGGGGCACTCTGAGATAGCAATTGAGACTAGGTGTGGTGGCACGAGCCTATATGCTCTTGGAAGGCTAAAAACAGGCGGATCACTAGGAGCCCGATCCAGCAGTGAGAACCTGAACACCCTGCAGATCCTTCCCTAAATAAACAAATAGAAGAAAAAAAAATCATTTGTAGGAAAATGAACGCACCTTGAAAAACCATATTTAGTGAAATAAATCAGGCACAGTATAGAAATAAAGCACAAAGTAAGACAGGCAATAGGAAAAAAAGAGAAAGAAAAAATGTTATTGTTTTCTAGCATGAACAATGTATCCAATGTATCTGGATTTTATGTAACTGTCAGGTTGATACTTACAGCCATCTTGTTTACAAATCCATTGTACACAATTGACTCGAGCAGTGTGACCATTCAGGTTGGTAACAACTACCCTTTTCTTAAAGAGAGGAAAACAGCAATCAGTAATTTTATCCTACATAGGATTTAACAAATTAATTTAAAATCAGAATTTTACATTTTGACAGTAATAACATCAGAGTTACATCAACATAGTTGCCTTCCTCAACTGGCAAAACTTTTAACTGTGGCTTCACCTTCATTCCTACTTTTTAAAGCTCTCCTCATTCCTAGTGTCCTATGAGCTCATTAGTCCGAGCTCTCAGGTTTGCATCTGTCTGCTTCAGTTTACTCTCCCATAAAGTCTACGAAACTCTTCCTCCTCTTCCTTCTTGACACTTCTAAGCTAGACAAGCATCATTCTTCTGTTCCACAGGCTTCAGGGTCTACTTTTACTATGCTGCATGAATTTGGGGGTTTCATTAACAAAATTTCCCTTGATGGTAGAATTCCCAATCGGTGTATACAAACTTAAGGTTCACTTTCCATGTCATGGCTGATCAGGTGGCAGGTTCTTCAGCTCTAGTGAAATAAGATCTCGAAGCCACAACTACTAAGAACTTCTTATATATCAGATCCCTGAGAGGCATATTAGGGTCCCTACTGACCCTCAGTCTGCTGCTTTTATGAAATCATGCCATACTGTAGCATCTTTCCTTCACTTACTGCTGAAGACTTTAATTCAGAGACTATTGTACTTTGCCAGATGGGGTGGCACATGTCTGTAATCTCAGTGCTTTAGGCTGAAGCAGGAGGATCACCTCAAGTTCTTAAGGCCAGCCTGGGCTATGTAGTAAATCCAGGACAGCCTGAACTACATAGGGAGATCCTGCCTCAAAAAAACAAAACAAGGAGCTGGGGATATAGCTCAGTGTCACAGTGCCTGCCTGGTAAGCGAGAAGTGGTAAGTTCAGTAACTGGTGAAAAAAAAAAGTACTGCTTCTTTATAACTCCTTTTTTATCAACTGTACCAGCCTTATGTCTGCTTATATTCAACCTGAACTGTCATGTGGGGGGGACAGGGACCACAGAGGCAATAGATTCTAAAAGGATCCTAAGTAAACACAACTTTCAAAACTTTGTTTTAGCATTTTTTCTTTGTACTGGAGCTGCAGATCTTGCACTTGCCAGCAGGCGCTTATGCCGCTGAGCTATCTCCCCAGACCTGTTTTAGCATCTAACCTGCTCATGTTCTTGTATTTAAACACCTAACCAGTAAATATTTAACAAAAACGGACGTTTTTATATGTTTAAAGTTCCTAACATGGCTTAAGTTACCATTCAAATGTGACAGGACGGCATGGAGACAGATCTATTGAAATGCTGCATAAACGTGAGTTTCTATGATGGAGTCAGTCATTGGCTTTCTGTGCATTCTCTAAGAATACATGCCAATTAATAAGAAAATAACAGAAATGATAGGCAAACTCAAGATACAGAAAATTGAGTAAAAAAAATTATATGGAAATTTGAATCTGCGAATACAGAGATTTGCAAAATAAAACAGCAGAATAATAAACACAGACATTGACTGTCCTGCATTTTAATTTCCCACATATCATTTTTCTAAAGAGGATAATTTCACTTGGCTCATGCCTGCAATCCACCTTTTGCACTCTATATTAAGATACAAGGACAACTTTACCATCTTCACCAAGAGAAATGGTATCATAGTAAAATACAGGTAGCATGCAAAACTACTCACTTGGAAGTCTGACAGACAGAGGGAATTTTTTTAGAAACGACAAACTAAAGGAATAAATAACTCCTGCCTTAAAACCATTGCTTAAGATCCCTGCCCTAAAAAGCTCTTTGCCCAAGTGATACATCCTTTCAAATGTGCACTCTTGTAGCTAAAATATCCATATTTCTTTGAAATTCAATAGCACACAAATTAATTGACCAACACAATACCGAGGGAAACAGAGCTGAGATTGTATCTGTGGGACGATGGTTTTAATTCATACCTAAATTTCAATTATTTTAAAACCCAAATTGACTTTTGAGCAGTGCTACGATTCCGACAGCGACCTTCTCCCCGGTGTCAGCACGGGGCTCACACAGCACAGGCAGGACGCAGGCCATGGAGAGCCTGGGTCGACACGAGCGCGCCACGGGAGGCTCCTGCAAGGCCTCCTCCCCCGGGCGGGTTGCAGCCTACAGCGTGTCCTGGATCGCCCCACAGGTTCGGCCACAGAAACGCAGGGCACAGGACATCCAGCCATCCTTTTACCTGAGGGTCATAGAGAACCACCGAGCTGGACGTGCCAAAGGCCAGAAGTCCTCCGGGCCCAGGGCTCCAGCTCACGACTCCCCGCACACGGTTAGGACAGCAAAACACGTGAGCGGCCTCTAGCGAAGGTACCACCATGACGCCAGCTGTCCAGCACCCGAGAGCGCGGCGCGCACTTCCGCCAGAGGGCGGAACTCCGCCCAGCCGCCGAACCAGCGGCCGCCACCAATCTGCCGCGCTACGTAGGCGCCGGGGCGGGGCCTAGGACCCCTCCCCCTAGGCCCCGCCCCTCCCCTCGGGCCCCGCCCCCGGCCCTCGGGGCCCGCCCCCTCTCGACCCCGTGCTGCTCCACCATCCCCGCTGACGCGAGGCAGCGCCTCCAGCGTGCATCTCTCCGGCGCGCGCTCTAGCTCCCATCGCTGGGGCCGCGGCTCCGCGTTCGAGGCGCGTCCCACTGGAGTACCTCGGAGTCCTCCACAAAGACCAGCGCTCTAGTGCCAGGCGGGCCCTTCAAGGCCTGGCTCTCATCATCTGACCTAACTGTTCTGGGAGACCCTGCCGAGCCAGCCTCGGGCCTCGGAGAAGCTCAGGGGCGCAGAAAGCTTCGAAAAGAGGACCCCTAACTTCTTCCAGTCCACTCACACCTTGTTGACGCCTCCAGCCGTGCCCCACAGCTCCCTCGCCCCCCGGGAGCCCGGGCCATCTAGAAAGGCGCGGAAAAGCGGATCAGTCTGGAGTCGGGGTTCCAGGGCCGCACTGCGCGTGCGCGGCGGTGCCTGCTGGGGGGGCAGGGGCGGCGGTCCCCGGCTTTGCGTGGCGCGCGGCGCTGTGACTGCCGATTGTCCTGCTCCAGGGAGGCGAGGGTGCTGGGCGTGGCTCCCCAAGGCTGCTCGGCGGGGCTGAAAAGACCGCGGCTTCTGCGCGCCTCGGGGAGGTGTTGGGAGAGACCACGGGCCGGTCCCCACCATCCGTAGCTTCCGCAGGGAACCGAACCTGCGCGTGGGGCCGGGCCGTGGGACGGCGAGGCAGCGGAGAGGTGAGTTCCGCAGGTCGGGGAGGCGGACTGCGGGGAAGGAGCGCTGCGGCCCGGGGATCCGCGAAAACCGGGTCCTGAAGCCAGGCTGGGGGGCTGCAAGGGAGGGATGTGGGGGAGGGTCCGCTGTTGGCTTCCCTCTTCGGAGAGCGGGCTTCCTTGCTCGGTGTGCCCAGATGGGTTTCGGGGGTCCACGAGAGGACTTTGAGAGGACGGGCTCTACTTTTCATCCTCTATTGAGAGAAGGTACTGACGTGTGTAAAAAGCCCTTAACGGAAGCAAAGCTTTGTGTCCTCTGTACCGTTTTCTCGACTCTTCGTGCTCTCCTAGGCCTTTTCTTTCAGCATTTTTTTTTTCGTCCAACCCACGCAGACCTGCAGGGAAGTGGTCCGATGACCGGTACGTGATCGCCCTGAGCATCATCCCAGAGTAAGGCGCTGACGTACTTAGAGCTGCTCCTGTGTTTGTCCCCACCCACCTCGCTCCTGGCCTCACTCCTGGGAATGATTTTTAGTGGCTCTCACCAAACCAGGCATAGTGGCGTATTCCTGTAATAGGAGCAGGTTCGAGGCCAACCAGGACTTACAGGGTGAGGCTTCCTCTCAAAACGAAAGGAGATGAGAACTTCAGGCCCAGAAGATTCCTTTTGGAACCTAGCCCTAGGTTACTTAGCTCCTGGGAACGAGCACTTGAGCGATACCTGAGTTTTATGTAGATTTGTTTTCCGCATTCAACTTGCACAATAAGTATTACAGGCTTTTCAGGTGAGATCATGAACGTGAGAGCCTGGCTCAAGGAACAGCCTTGTAATTGTAGTGTTTGGTCGCCTAGGTGTTTTTGTTTTAGATCCGGAACCTCTGGATCTTTTGCTGGAGACGTGAGTTTGGCCACTGTCAACCATCTGTCTTTAATGGTGGACATTTACTGGCTAGTGCACTAATAACCTGGTCACTGATTTGATTATACCTTCCTCTCAGCTGATATCTCAGGCCCCACTTAGATTTTAAACACTAGTGTGTGAATGAGTAATAGTAATAGTTTGTGGTGAAATTCTAACGGGTTTGTAGCAACATAGGAACAATACAGTGAGTTTTCATTAAGTTTAATCTATTTAAAGACATATAATGCAGTCATTTAAGAGAAAATATACTGATTGATGAGAGAAAAAAATCAGGTAAAATGCAATACTTGAGGAATGAGATGGGGGAAAGGAGGGGCCTTAAATGGTTTTTTATATAAAAGAGAATGTATCAGTTTAGGAAAAAATTTTAAACATAAATTGTTTATGTTTTGAGTTTTTAATTTTAATTATGCTTTGGTGTTTAAAAGTCCTTTTATGAAATGATGGTGATGGGGTGGTTAGTTAGGTTTGATTTGGCTTTAAATCATTGTTCTGAGCACACTAAGAAGTTGCTGTGTGGCTGTGGTCATATAGGTCTCTCTTGTCTCTGAATTACTGTTGATTTTACACTACTGATTACAGTGTCTGGGCATTCACTGTCCACTTGCTTTGGTGTTTTAGCAATGCAAGGAGAAATCTTAGTACTCTTCATCTTCTCAGTACCTAGCACCACATCAAATGATGCTCTGTAAACCTTGATTGTCTGATTAGACATTAATTTAATTAGACATTTAATTAGATATTAATTAGCATGAGGTTTCAATTCAATTTTTATAGAAGTGGGTCAAGTATTTTCCTTTCCCATCTTTCCTAGGAAGGTGCAATGGCAAGGAATTTATCTGTCGGCTTGATCCTGACCTTTGCCCTGTTGGTCACCAATTCCCTTCATGAACTAGAATCATCTGCTGCTTTCTCTCAGACCACTGAGAAAATTAATCTGAATTGGGAATCTGGCATCAGTGTTGACACAGCAGTAAGCACACGGCAACAGCATCTACAGCAGCTTTTCTACCGCTATGGAGAGAATAATTCCTTGTCAATTGAAGGGTTCAGAAAATTGCTTCAGAACATAGGCATAGAAAAAGTTAAAAGAAGCCATGCCCACCATGACCATGAGCATCACTCTGAGCATGACCACGATCATCACACTCATCGTAATCGAGCTGCTTCTGGTAAAAATAGTCGGAAAGCCGTTTGCCCAGACCATGACTCTAATGGTTCAGGTAAAGATCACAGAAACAGCCAGGGAAAAGGACCTCACCGCTTGGAACATGCCAGTGGCAGAAAGAACGGCAAGGAGGGTGTGAGTGCTGGTGAAGTGACCTCTACCATGTATAACACTGTCTCTGAAGGAACTCACTTCCTAGAAACGTTGGAGACTCCAAAACCTGGAAAACTCCCCAAAGATATAAACAGTTCCACACCACCCAGTATCACAGAAAGGAGCCGGGTGGGACAGCTCATTGGTAGGAAAACCAACGAGTCTGTGAATGAGCCCCGAAAGAGCTTCATGCATGCTAGAAGCATAAATGACAATACCCAGGAGGTAAGATAGATGCTGTTCAGTCCTTTAATATACCAGCTTGTCTGTCGTGTCTACTCTTGATTCTAGTTAAGGAATATAAAATAAAATCAAACAAAAAATATATTTTTATTTCTTTTTTATTTTGGGGTACCAGAAAATGAACTCAAGACCTTACACTTGCCAGGCAGGTACTGTGCTGCTGACTTATGTTCCCAGCCCCTAACAGTAAATTTAGCACAAAGGGCATTTTTTTTTTTTTTCCTGTTTGTTGTTTGTCTTTTTGAGGCAGAGTCTGTGTAGCCCAGACTGGCTTCGAACTTGGCAGTTCTCCTGCCTCAGCTTCCTGGGAGCTGGGATTACAGGAATATGTAGTAATTCTTGTCAAAATTTTTTGGCTCATGGTGAGCCTACTGTGTTGTAAATGTTCCTGATATAGACCTTGGGAAGAAGATCTTTGATGAGAAGAATGCTTCCTTCTAGAAGTTTTTAAAATATGTATAAAATATAAAATGTCTATAGAAAGATACTAAGTTTATTTTTGAACAAAAACTTTTGGACTGGGGAGATAGTTCAGTGGAATAAGTGCTTGCTTGGTAAGCGCAGGGTCCTGAGTTCAATCCCTGGTACCACACACACAAAGTTTTAAAGGCGAATTATTAATAAAAACAGAAATTTGAGACATATAAAAATAGGTGTTAGAATCCATGTTTTTAAAAAACTGTTGAAAGATTTGAACAACAGCAAGGATAATGTGGCCGTCCTAGCAAAAAGGCTTACAGTAACTTGTGGAGTGATTGAAAATTGGAGCAGCAGGGCCAGTGAGATAGCTCAGCTGTCTTAAATGCTTGCCTAAGCAAGCACAGAGACCAAGGTTCATTCCCCAGTACCTCCTGCCATGCAGGCTACCACCTGCCGCACAGGCCCGGCCCTCAGATGTGCTTAGCTGGTGACCAACAATCAAGTCTGGGTGTGTTGACACACACCTGTAATCCTATCACCAGGAAGACTGAAAACAGGAGGATCACTATGAGTCTGAACTGCATAATGAGACCCTGTACCAAATACATAAAAAAAGAAAATTGGAGCAGCCAGCAAGAACTTCATGCTAGAGAAGCTCAATGTGTAGTTGTGACATTCAGAGTTCATATGGGGTTTGCACTTCCAAACTCCACCTATTGGGGCCAGGGAGATAGCTCAGGGGCACAAGTGCCTGTCTGGCAAGTGCAAGGTCCTGAGTTTGATCCCTGGTTCCAAAAATAACTCCACCTATATTGGCTGAAAGATATCAAGAAAAAAGAATTAAATGATATACTTCAATAAGAAACACGTGAGTACTTCAAACCAGCGTTAATATTGACCACCCAGTAATAACTACCCAGCAACATCATCTATAGCAGCTTTTTATTGCTAGGGAGAGTACAATTCTTTTTCAATTGAAGGGTTCAGGAAATTGCTTCAGAATATAGAGAAGCCACTGTGTCCATGAGCATCTACACTAAGGTACTAAGGTATTCCCACTAAAATAAATTTAAAATAATCCTACAATGGTCATAACCAGAGCAACAATGGTTATGAAGTTTTTTCTTACTGGCATAACATAAGAAATAGGCAGAAGGTTTTTTGTTTTTTGTTTTGTTTTGGTTTGGTTTGGTTTTTTGGGGGGGAGGAAGGGCTAAATTACATAAAGGAGTTCTCTTCAAACCTAGGCTATTACCCAGTTAAATTGCTGAAAACAACTGCTTGCCGAGACAGGTTTGTTTTATTAAGCAGAATTGCAACAGTAATCTGCATAATTTAATAGCCTCTCATTGTACAGCATTATTTTGCCAGGTATGTAGACAGAACTAAGTTTTCGCAAGTAGGATCATTGATGGAAAAACATGTCTTGGACTTGTTTAGGCCACATAGAATAGCATTTAGTACTAAAGTCAATGTCTCAGTGCCTGACAAAACCCGTTTCAGAATTCAAGTTCATTTCCTTAATAGATTTATACAGTGAGTTAACAGACTTGCGAATCATTTATCCTTAAGCTTATACTTGAGGCTTTCTCCCTATGTGACTAATGATGTGTTTCTCTCAAGTAGGCAGAAGGTAGCAAAGAACCAAAATGTCATTTCCTCCATATAACTAGAGGAAAGTTCCAAAGTACTGAAAACAGAAGTTGATTTTAACATGAATTGACCTAAGTAAAGAAGTACTTTTAGTAAGGAAAAGGTATTCCAACAAACTATATTTTCTCTAATAGAAATGCCTGTCAGTGATTTTCACTACTTTGTTTCCTTCAGTGTTTCAATGCATCAAAGCTGCTTCTGTCTCATGGCTTGGGTATCCAGGTTCCACTGAATGCAACGGACTTCAGCTATCTCTGCCCAGCTATCATCAATCAAATTGATGCTAGATCTTGTCTGATGCATACAACGAGTGAGAAGAAGGCTGAAATCCCACCAAAGACCTATTCTTTACAAATAGGTAGAATTGCCTTTTTATGTAAAAAAAAACTTCCAATGGATACATTTATGTTGTATTTCTCCTTAATATTTATATCAGTCTGTTCATTCTTTATCATGATTTCAGATATATCATCTTAGTTTTTCTCTACCCAAAATATGAAGAAAATAAGTATATTACTAGCCTTCCCTGTTTAAAATATAATCACAAAATAAACCTTAAGATGATGCCTTAAGGGGCCGGCGAGATGGTTCAGTGGTCTAAAGCGCCTGCTTAGGAAGGCTCAGGCGACTGCGGGGACTGCAGTTCGATCCCCGGCACCACATGCTGCGCCAGCGCCACCACCAGGGCAGGCTGAGCCAGCCACAAAATGAATAAATAAAGAAACAAACAAAACACAACAAGCAAACAAATAAATAAATAAATAAATAAAAAAAAAAAAAAAGATGATGCCTTAAGATCATCCCAAAGGGTGAATCAAGATCACCTCAAACTTAGGCTTTTTAGATCATGTTCACTGTTTGGGAGGAGGGTAAGAGTCCATCTCTGTTACTTAGAAACCCACATCTGGTATGGTCTTATTGTGAAACTAGGCTAAGTCCTGGTGTGATGTGTGTCACATGACTCAAAAACTATAAAGAAATAATTGTTTACTGGGAAATGTTTTGAGTTCCTAACTTCCTTCTTGCTACTTTTTAATTTTATTTTTAAACATTTTTGTCTTTACTTTCATAATTTAGCTGTTCTGGGAATCTGAAGGTTCAGGCCCCAAGTGAGAGAGAGTTCATCCTTAGAAATGTTTTCCCCCTCCTTTCACCCCTAATTGAATTTTCGACTTTATGCTCCTTACCTAGAAGATTCTTAATTGCTAATCAGGTTTTTCCTTTAAGCCAGCAGTATTTTCTCAGTTACTGGGCTATTGCTGTTGTTCTGTTTGCATTGAATTTGTTTTCTTTGTAACTTCTTCAGTCTTACATGTTGCATTGTGCTGCTCTCCAGAAATTTCTCTTCAAAAGTTACCAATTATATGATTTTCCTTTGCTTTCTTTTAACAGCCTGGGTTGGTGGCTTCATAGCCATTTCCATCATCAGTTTCCTGTCTTTGCTAGGGGTAATCTTGGTGCCTCTCATGAATCGGGTGTTTTTCAAATTTCTCCTAAGTTTCCTTGTGGCACTGGCTGTTGGGACTTTGAGTGGTGACGCTTTGTTACACCTCCTTCCACATGTAAGTACAGTGACTAGTCCTCATGTTATTATTCAACATGGGCAGCTTTTTTTTTTTGTACCAGGGATCCAACTTAGGACCTTATACTTGCCAGGCAGGCGCTTATGTCACTGAGCTATCTCCCTAGCTCAACATTAAAAATATTAATAGGTATTTGATTTGTACTGCAATCCCTTGTATTAATATGTATTAAAGACTAAAATTTTGATTTAGGGAAATTCTGCAATATGTTCAGTAAAAAAACTTCATTTTTGTGCTAGATCTTAGTATCTTCCTGGATTTTTGCTTTTCTCTTTAAAGGAATTAATTAAAGACTTTTTGAACCGAGTTAAAAATAGACAATTCTGCTGATACTAGTTCTATGTCATACTGCAACATTAAGAATTATTTGTTGCAGAGAATTTGTGCAGTTGCCACAGAAGTAAAATATGTGGCCATTTATGTAGCCAAGAAACTCAGGGTTTTTAAGTTGAATTATATATATATTTTGAGATTCACACTTCATGACATGAGTGAATTCTTAAAATAGAACTTGATAAAGTGAATTTACTTTTGCATTAAATATGTCGGATATAGCGAGAGCCACGTGGCACTCTTGTAATCCTAGCAGTCAGGAGGCAGAGACAGGAGGATAAGTATGAGTACAAGGCCAGTCTGGACTACATAGTGAGACTTTGGCTCTAAATAAATAAATAGGGCTGGCCAAATAGCTCAGTGGATTAAAGCACCAGAAAGCAGGCGCAGGGGCTGGGGATCAGGCGTAGTGCCTGTAATCCCAGCTCTTGGAAGGCTGTGAGCAGGTGGATCACTATGAGTCCAATCTAGTAGTGAGACCATGAGTACCCTGTAGACCCTTCAATAAATAAATAAATAAATAAATTTTAAAAAATGAGGTCTCAGGCAGAAAATATTGCTACCTCATTTTAAAAATTTTTCTTTGAAGATTTTCAGGTAGTGGGAAAGGAAATCATTCTATTACTAGACCACTATAAATCTTGTCTCCTCAGTAATAAAAAAAACTATTTTGTGTTGACAAGTGCCCTGACCACCTGATGACAGGTGTTCATAAGTATCTGCAACACAAAGTGGCATGTAGAAGAAGTGTGCTCTGTGACCTCAGTGTGTTCCACACCCAGATCCCTAACATTCAGTAGCTGTAGTTACAGAAACACTCAGCTGCAGGCTCCTGGGTGAATGCATCAGACCAGAGAGGTCTCCTGGACCCATTCGCTATGCATAGGCCTGGCTGGAGGGACTGATGACACTGGTGTAAGCTTTTAGTTGGGAATATGAACAGTAAATATGACATGCCGGTTGTATCTAGCAATTCCCTGTTAATTGTGACCAGTGAGACTACTCTATATATTCTAGGGAATGTATCTGTCTTTATGCTAAATAGTCCTCTAATAAGTACTTTAATATGTAACATACATTAAGCTCAAGATAGCTAGTTGCCCATTGCCCATTTTACTTTTAAGGTCTTCTCAACTTCAAAGTGGCTCATTAATTGCCTATTTCTGAATAATTTCAAATTTGACACCACTCTCTTGGCCAGTTTTTCTATAATGTGTAAAACAAATGAACTTATAAAATATGTATCATTTTACTTTCAGTCTCATGCAAATCACCACCACAGTCATAGCCATGAAGAGCCATCAATGGAAATGAAAAGAGGCCCACTTTTCAGTCATCTGTCTTCTCAAAATGTAGAAGGAAGTTCCTATTTTGATTCCACATGGAAAGGTCTGACAGCTCTAGGAGGCTTGTATTTCATGTTTCTTGTTGAACACGTACTCACATTGATCAAGCAATTTAAAGATAAGAAGAAAAAGGTAAGGAAAAGCATCCTGGGTACTCACTGTTGCATCAGACATTTATCTAGAGCAGCAGATAGAATAGTTTATTCAGGTTGTATGGTCTTCATTGAAGAGAGATTCAGTACCCCCAGACGCTCTTTTCTCTTCCTAGAGGCATTCTTATAGAGCAACAATTTGATGTGTTGATAACTATAGAATTTTCTGTATTCACTGTTCCTGGAAACACAAGGCAAGAATGAGCACCTATATAAATGACCATATGCAATCTACAGATAGGGCTTTGAAGCCCAGAAATTTGATGGATATACAATTGATACTTACTAGTGCTTACAGTTAACTTTGGTGGTTGATTGTAAACTCTTTCGAATGTTCTGTTGTGTTTCAAAGGGCATGTGGCATTTACTGACTTTGCAAACTGGACAAAAAAGCAATAGGCTTTTTTTTTTTTTAAGTAAAAATAACTTTGACACCTCGGAGGTTATCTCCTCCTTTTCTAACATGATCAGGAAAATAAGTCGAAAGACTGTTGGAATCCTTAGAAATGACAAGTACAAGCCAAGTGTGGGACATACATCTACAAACCCAGCTTTCAGGAGGCTAAGGCAGGAAGATCATCCTGAGTTCAAGGCCTGCCTGGGCTACCTAGGAGTTCAAGGCCACCCTGAACTACATAGTGATGAGCCCTTTCTTAAAAGAAACACTGTTACAAAAAGTAAAAAAGTGCATATCTCAGACACTTTAGTTTGACTTACATGTATTTTATTGATACTAATCAGTATCTTCTTGGGATTAGAGAACTGTCTTTTTTTTTTTTTCTTTTTTTTAATAGCCATGCTATATCTCATATACTATTTCTAATTTTGGCTTCTTTAAAATTGAACGAGAAGTTATACACTTGTAAAGTTGTTCTAAGTATGGAGTGTTAAGTTTTAGAAATTTTTAAAATTTTGTAAAGTGATTGGCTTACATGCTTTGATCTTTTTAGCAGCTTGCCTTTGGATTTTTAAAAGCATTTAACGTGCACGTTCATAGAAGTAACTATTACCATCATTTCATAGTTGAAGCAACATGTAATTAAATTGTGCAATGATAGTAACAGGCATAACTGGCAGGAAGAGGCTTGAAAACTAACAGTCGATTCTTGTTGAACATCAGGCTTAGTATGAGCAGAAGAGCAGCTCACGCTACTCACAAGTATTTGCCTTATGGATCTTACATCCACTGCAGTCTCATTTTGTAAAGTTTTTTTTTTTTTTTTTGTTTTTTTTTCAGCACGGGGGATTGAACTCAGGCCCTTGCCAGGCAAGCAGTTATTCCACTCAGCTATTTTCCCAGCCTCATTTTGTAAATTTTGAATCCTCTCTTTCATGAATATAAACATAGGGTGAAGAAGTTAAATACTAGTTCATCCACTCGTAAGCTAGGATGTAATCTTTCAGGTTTCAGTTTCTCAGTTGTGTTGCTTACACTGGTCTCAGGCTATATCCTATTTCTTTATGTCCTCTAAAGTTATTCTTGCCTTTTTTAAAAAAAAATTTTTTTCGTTTTGGGAGGAGGGTCATAGGATTTGATTTGTGTTTTTCTATTGCATTTCTGGTTCAAACGTTGTAATTTATTTAATATTCTAATTTCAATTTAGTTTTCAAAATGTACCTTAAGATTGCTATTCTTTAACCTGGTTAAACTTGGGATTCCCAGAGACAGGGTATTATCTAATACAGAACAGCTTATTTTCTAGTTATGATTCTAACAAGTGAGATATAATATTTGTGTTGTGCTTTTTTAAACATATTAAATATAACAATAATTTAAAGAGCTGGGTGTGGTGGCACATGGAAGCTGAGGCAAGAGGATCATTGTGAGTTTGAGACCAGTCTAGGCTACAAAGTAAGCTCAAGGCCATCCTCAACTATATAGTGAGATCTGTCTCAAAAAGAAAAAACCCAAACAAATTAATTTAACAATATATTACTGTGTATAATTTAACAATATATTACTGTGTATAATTTTTATATATCCCTATAGATTATAGAGAACTTTAATATCTATTCTAAATAGTATATTCTAGAATGTAAATTCTTAAGAGCTAAGACCTCTGTCGTGTGTGTGTGTGTGTGTGTGTGTGTGTGTGTGTGTGTATTTGTTTTACAGTAATGGGTACTAAATCAGGGACTTGGCACTAAGCTACTCCAGTCTCACTGTGTTGCCCAGCCTGGGTTTAAATTTGTAATCCTTCTGCCACAATCTCCAAGAGTGCTGGGATTGCAGTCATGCACCATTCCATTCATCCCTTTGTGTCTTTACTCCTCTTATCTCCAGTGCCTTGAAGAATATCTAGTACTTAATAGATGACATAAATGTTTATTAAATCTGCAAGAAGCAAAAATACTAAACATAATTTCTAGATAGTCTTCCCATAGGACTTTGACAAACATAGCATGGTTTTTTCTTCTTTTAGAACATGTTTATCTTTTGTCAAGGGCATCCAGATCTAGTATTACTTAATAGTTTTCCATCCCTTTTGGTTCTTTCAAAAAGAAAAATCTAGGGCTGGCAAGATAAGTCAGTACTAAGCACCTGCTTAGGCAAGTGCAGAGACTGGGGTTTTGATCCCTGATACCACATGCCACCCTGTCCCGCTCCCGGGCATGCTGAACCAGCCACTGAGACTGGGTGTGGTGGCGCACACCTGCAATCCCAGAATTGGAGACTGAAAGCAGGAGGATCATCATGAATCTGAGCTGTGTAATGAGACCCAGTACCAAATACAAAGAAAGAAAGAAAGAAAGAAAGAAAGAAAGAAAGAAAGAAAGAAAGAAAGATAGATAGATCGATTCTTCATACAGTAAGTGTTGAGAGCACCTTAGGCATCTAAGAGGTCATTTCATTTAGCATTTTCCTGTACAACTTGTACCTTTGGAAGTTGTGTATAGCATAGTTTTAGGTAACCTGTCATGTATGGCAGTCTGAAATGTCCAATTCCAATTTGGATCACTTATGCTTGATACATATAGTTAGACCCTTATAACAGTTCAGTTTCAAACTTTGTAACAGTGAAGGTTATTGTTCACACTGAAAATTAAAGAATCATTTGTGACGTCCTTTCTCACCCCTTTCTTCCTTTTTTTTTTTTTTATTATGGCCAGCTCAGCCTGCCTTGAGGGTGGGGCTGGCACAGCTTGTGGTGCCAGGGATCAAACTGCAGTCCCGGTGGTTGCCTAAGTAGGTGCTTTAGACTGCTGAGCCATCTCACTGGCCCCTCATCCCCATTTCTAACCTATTAAATATTCTAACTTATTAAATATGTCTGTGGCCTTTCCGTTTCTATCTTCGGTCATTCTAGTCAGTTTCTAGTGACAGCAATTACAACGTAACTGACTTGTCCGTGTTAGTTTGTTTTCCATTACCAATCAGGCAATAATGTGTTTATATGCAAAGATAAGGTGGTATGTATCACTTAAAATCTTGTAATAGCTTCCCATTGCTTTGTGGAAAAAGTCCACTATCCTTCACATGATCAGCATTGTCTGGACTCCTTCAGCTGCCCCAGCCTCATTTCTGGCTAGTCATTCTCTTGGATTGATGAGGCCCTAGCCTGTATTTCTTTTAGTTAAAGGATGATTCTGTCCCTTCCTGCTTCAGGGCCCTCCCACGCACTGATCTCTTGGACTGAAATACTGTCTCTCTCCTCTTCTATACAACTCTTGCTTAGATCTTAGTATGGTTGTCACATATTTTTTTTTTCATCAACTTGTCCAGAAATGTATCCAGGTCTCATTTTTCTTTTGTAAATGTGCTGAACGTTGGACTCAACTATATAGTCATTATCTGTGCTAAGCCCCTTTCCCTATGAATGCTAAGCTCCAAGAAAACAGAGACCATGTGCATTCTGTTTGCACTGTATTGCTTAGCATGGGGGGACATTACATGTCCTTAATACTTATGGAATAAAAAACATGGTTAAATATAAGTTATACAGTCATATCCAATGAGTGATGAAGCACTAACTAAATAATTTAAGGGAACCTTTAATTCATTTCAAAAACATGCAGTCATTACACACAATTTTTAATTAAAGTGTGAAACTTTAAAATTTTCACAGATATCCAAGTACCTTCTTTGATGTCTCAGAGAATGTACTAGGGATAAATACAAAGATTTGTTTGTAGCTAGAGGTGTGACTCAGTAGTAGAGTCTGTGCCACATGTGTGAGAGCCTGAGTTAAATTCCACATACCAGAAAAGAAGTGTTTGCCTTTAAAAACTCATCCAACCTAAGAAGATAGAGACCTCTTGTATTCAGTTAGTCCTGTGTATAACCTTAGGTGTGGTGATGAGTCTTTTAAATTACATTGAAAAGTGCTGCAAATAAGAAATCTATTATTTGTTTGATAGTTCCCATAATTTTAAATATTATCTTCCACATAAAAGTAGATAATACAGAAGCCCCATAGTTCAGTGTGACCTTTACGTAGTATGTTTGTTCCATTGACCCAGATAAGGACCATGATGTTGAGGATGGTTAAAAAGTTCCATGATTAAAACTAATAATAATAAAAAACAATTCCATGATTTAAAAACAAATAAAATTAAAAGGCCGGTGATAGTTTCAGGGACAATAGAGACTTTCTAGAAAGAGAAAACATAGTGGTGATTTGTTAAAGAAAAGTGTGTTAGATTCTATAATTAAAAAGCTAAGTTTAGTTTTAGGTTATAAAAAGTACAAGAAGCAGCTGGGCATGGTGGCTCATGCCTGCAATCCTGACACTCTGGAAGGTGAGGCAAGAGGACTATAGATTGAAATCCAGCAGGGTAGATTTAGTAACTTAGACTGTCTAAAATTATATGAAAGATTTTGGTCACGACAAAGGTCGTGGTTCACTACCAAAAAAACCCATGAAAAAAGAAGCATGAAGTTTTGTGTCCAGAATAAAACCAGAGAAAATCAGACAGTTGGTTACCATATCATTAAATGCCAGGAAATGCTTCTAGCTGGTTCTAAATTACTAACCTACAGTAGAATTTCCTGATTTTAATGTGCAGAGGAATCACCAAGGGATCTAATTAAAATCTGCACTCTGCCTCATCGCTGCTAGAGTATGACCTGACAGGTTGCATCTCTTTTTTTCTTTCTTTCTGTTACAATTTAGATATACATAATGATAGCATTCATCATAAGGAATTTATGCCTGAACATGATGGATCTTGCTGCTGCCTTTTTTCCCATTCTTCTCCCCTTCACCCTTTTCACCATCCTTACTTACAAAATCTTTGTTTCCATTTTTTTCTATTCCCTTTTGCTTGTCCCTTCTTTCTCCCCCCTCCCACCACCCCCTCCCTTATTCCCCTTCTCATTTGAACATTTTCTTCCCATTTCTCAATTTCTGTTATACGGTTTGGTCTTTATTCATACTTTTAGTTTTTCACACCTGAGAAACAATGAAGTATTTAAACATGGGTCCAATTTATTTCGCTTAACCATACGGTATCAAGGCACATCCATTTCACTAGAAATGTCTCAAGGATAACTTCCTCACAGTTGAGTAGTACTTCACTGTATTTAAAAAATCATTATTCACTCATCAATTGATTGGCATTTGAGCTATTTGGGAGATTTAGCTATTACAAACTGCTCTATAGACATGGGTGTGCAAAAATTACTGTTGTATGATTTTTTTTTTATTTTTATTTTTTTGTCTTTTTGAGACAGGGTCTCATTATGCAGTTTAGTCTGGCCTTGAGCTCACTTTTATAGCCCAGGCTGGTCTCAAACTCACTCTGATCCTCCTGCCTCAGCCTCCCAAGTGCTGGGATTACAGGCTTGTGCCACCACACCTGGCCTGATGTTTTCAATTCTTTCAGGAACATACCAAGAAGGGAAATAGCTGAGTCAAATATAACCTCTATTTTTAGTTTTTTGAGAAGTTTCCACATTGATTTTCATAGTTGATTGCACCATTCTACACTCCCATCAGTAGTAGAGAAGGGCTCCTTTTCCCCACAGCCTCACCAGAATTGGTTAATTTCTTTTTGTTGTTGTTGTTATTGGTTAATTTCTTAATAATAGCCATTCTTTATGGAGTAAGATGGAATCTTGGCATTGTTTGAATTTACATCTCTCCAGTGACCAGTGATGTTGACCGCATTTTTCATAAACATATTTGACATTTGTATTTCTTTATCTGGAAAGTGTCTGTTCATTTCAGATGCCCATTTTTGGGTCAGGTAAT
>PVKN010013755.1:0-19699 GCA_004027915.1 Capromys pilorides | reverse complement strand
TATCCTCATAAGTTGATAATTATGTTAGTTTTGGTAACTAAACTGAAAAGAGATATCTTAAAAGATTTAATGAGCTTTACAGGATGCAGTCTCTTACTTAGTTTGTTCAGTTTTCAAGTAGATTATACTGAAAATTGTCTTGCTTTAGTTTTAAAACACATCATGGATATCTGAGTTATTATTTATTCTGAAAAAGAAGAAGGGACAAATTCTGGGATTGTACTTCTGTGACAATGTATATTATTCTATCCATAGAGAGCTTCAGGACATAAACACTGAACTTTGAACAGAACATTAGTGGTGGGCTGGCCAAATAACTCAGTGGATTAAAGCACCTGCAAGCAGGTGCAGGGGTCAGGGGTTCAATTCCCCGGCTGGCCGTGCAGACTCTGCTCCCAGGGGTGCACTGAGACAGCAATTGAGATTGGGCATGGTGGTGCATGCCTGTAGTCCCACCTCTTGGGAGGCTGTAAACAGGCAGATCACTATGAGTCCGATCTAATAGTGAGACCCTGAATACCCTGTAGATTCTTCCCTAAAATAGAAGAAAAAAGAAAGAAAGAAAACCAGAACCTTAATGACTGTTAGAAAGCACTGACATCCTGAAAACCAATGTGTTTTGATTTTAAATCAATTCAAAGTTAATTCATTTTTTGTTATCTGCACTGAGAAGGTACTAGACCAATTGCTTTTCCTCCACCCTAGTTTGTCCTATTGCTATTCCTGTCATTGTGTCCTCAGCCCCTGCCTTTATATTTCTATGACTCAGGACTCCTCCTGGACCCCCACTCTCCCCATATGTTATGTAAGATGCATGCAGCCCCATGGACTTAATTCCTACCCTGTCCTACAAATCATTCTGTCTTTGGAGTTTCTTCATAACTCTAAATCAGAATAATATTTCACATTTTTCTCAGGCTGTAAGTATTTTAAACCAATTTTTACTGAAGAAAAAAATATGACACCTTCTCTTACAGACAAAATAATGGGATTCTAATGGCAGGACTTTCTGTTTGGGTAGTCTATGAGATGGTAGAGATTTGTAACAGCCCTGTACCGAACCAGGTGCACTCATGGGGCTGGCTACAGTTGCATTTTAAACTCCTTCACCTTTTGCTAAGAGAGAAAGATGAAATAAGGTGACTCGTACTGCCATATTAGTACACAACCAAACCCACACCAGGAGGCCATGAAAGGCAACCTTATCCACCCAGGGGTAAACAGGAGCACTTTAGCCAACTTGTATACAAGGCCTACATTGATCTTCCTCTACTGAGCACTTGTTTTTAAATTCTGTGCTTCTCCCTGTCCCATTTACAGTCTATATTAGGTGGTTGTGGGCAGTTAAAGATTAGGGCAGGATTGGGAGGGAGCAGGATGTGGAAGCGACTGTTTATTAGGCGGGAAGACACCACATGACCACTGTGGAGGCTTGGTTCTAGGCTGATGCAAGCATAACCCAAAAAAGCAGCTGCCAGATGGATGTGGAGTGATGAATCAAACAGCCTGTTGTCAGGCTGGACGCACAGGCACTGTTTTGTGCAGAATTCCCTTTCTTTCTTCTTGGTGCCCAGTTACTTGTATGGTTTTTACTTTCCTAAGTTGAGAGAAGATTCAACCCCGTACAAATGACCTTACCAGGCTATGACGAGGACCCAATACTAACAAGCGGTGCCAGAATGAACATTTTACAGACCAGTGTAGGCAGCGCAAGAAAGGTGAAAGCTGGGGAGATAGCTGAGTGGTCTAAGCACCTGCTTGGCAAGCACAAGGACCTGGGCTCGATTTCTGGTACCACGTGCGGTCCTGGCCCCAGAACCCCAAGTATGCAGTGCTGCCCCCACACTGGGCATGGTGATGCATGCCTGTGATCCCAGTGCTGGGGAGGCTGAGACAGGAGGATCGTTATGAGTCCAAGTCCCTGTATCAAATCGATCAATCATTTTTTTTTTTTTAAACAGACAGAAAGAAAATCTAGTGAATTTGTGACTGAACTCATTACAGTAAAGGCATAAAGGAAACAAGAGAACTGAGGAGCTATTATTACAACTGAGTTTATGTTTGCTAGCATGTGAGCTATGTTTTACTGAGGTTCTGGAAGATTAAGCAAAATTCCCAAAGTATCGTACTTGTAAGTTACAGAGAAGGAATTAAACACGAATTCTGTTTGATATAGCCTCTTTTGTGTTTATACTATGGTATGAAGAAATCACTACTTACATCTGTCATTAATATATAAATTCTTATTAATATTTACATGTCAAAATAAGGAAGCAGAGTTGAAAATTGTCAAAATAATTATAGCTGTGTGCTCCTTACTGATATGCTTTGGAAGTTAACATCCAAGTGCCAGGCTTATTTCGGCTAAGGTGACTTTACTTATAATGTGATAGGTCTTTGCTCACTTCCGTTTTTCTGGCTTGCAAACTTCTGGAGTTCTCCGTGGTGTCTGCTCTCAGGGCGCCTTCCTTTCCTGCAGCTGTGCAGACCTTAAAGTTAAAAGTGCTGGCGTAAATGCATGTGCCGCCTGCTGCACAGACCCCCTCTTCTCTTCCCGATCTCTGTGTTACAGTATTGTAAACATGCTCCTATCCTTCATGACCAGCAGTAGGCATCAGATACGACCCCATCAAAACTCCATTTATGGGAAAGTCCCTCCATTTACCTGTCTTCCTTTGTAAGTTTATTTCTTCTACTAAAGCATAACCTTCTAGGTTCTTAAGTCTTAAGGTGAACTGGGAGAAAAGGAGGGGTAAGAGGAGCCTGATGAGCAGCTTGTCCAGCACAGAAGGTAAAGTCATAGGGCTGGGAGCTGGGAAAGAAAGAAAGGTTTATATAGGGGAATACTAAGAAACTCGTGCCAAAGGAAACTCACAGATCAGTTTTTCCTTTGGTTACATAATCCCAACATTTATCCAGAAATCGGTCACATTTCTTTCATAATTCTAGCCAGCTTGTATTTTTCCTGTACTCATCCAAAATACTGAAGCTTTTTTTTACGTTTTTTTTTTTTTTTTTTTTTTTGCTTCTTACATACAAATTTAGCATGACCTATTTAAACAAAAGTTCATTAAACAAAATATGAAGTTTCTAGAGAAAACGAATTTATTGTTAAGAATTTACTGACAGAACCTGCTCTTCATGGCCACTGTGACACGGCAAGTGTCTTTGGCATGACCATAGCCTCTGGCGATCACGGCCCTGATCCGCTAACGCTGCTCACCCTGATGCCTGGATGTGTCCAGCGTGCAATAAGTGTTTGCTGGTGTTATGACTAGCATTTAGAACTTTCACTTCAGCATAAGTGCATGAAAGATGTCCAAGTATATGAAGTAAATTTAAGTAATGTTTTAAACCTCATTTACAAATGAGGCCAAGAGAGGTTCAGCTCAATGTTTAAATTCACACACAGAGAAAAAGTAGAATGGTTCCTTAACAGAGAAAGATATTGATAAAACTTAAGTTGTGGTGCTCTTGTATATATATGCATCCAGAAATGAGTGGGGGGGTTGGGTGGGCATGATGCTGCATGCCTGCTATCACAGTGACTTGGGAGACGGAAACAGGACAATTGTTTGGGAGAGTCTGAGAACAGTCTAGGCAACATAGTGAAACACTGTCTAAAAACAGGAGAAGAAGAAGACAAAAACAGGAAGAAGAAGGATGAGGAACAGAAGGAGAAAGAGAAAGGAGGGGAAGGGAAAATAAAAGTATATTTTACAAGGAGTGATTTATCAGTGGGTCAGGACCTGTTATCACTAACAAAATTTATTCTAATTCCATGCTCACAATCGTTTTAAAAATGCATTTATTTGTTTCATACAAGGTCTTGTGCACTCAGACTTGTAGTGATTCTCCTGTCTCAGTCTTCCTCATGCTAGGATTAAAGGTGCGCGCACAGCACAAGGCACTGGGGATCAAACTGAGCACTTTGGGCTTGCCAGGCAGGGACTTAGACTGCTGAGCTATCTCCCCAGCCACCATGCTCACCAT
The DNA here is from genome assembly GCA_004027915.1 of Capromys pilorides. Lineage (NCBI taxonomy): Eukaryota > Metazoa > Chordata > Mammalia > Rodentia > Capromyidae > Capromys > Capromys pilorides. The sequence goes on along the minus strand of PVKN010013755.1, from coordinate 15,706 downwards.
CCTGACTGCCACGAATCTACTGGTTTCCTACATAGTTCATGAGCATATAAAGCTACCTATTTTTTCCCCAAGTATACATTGTTTTAAGGTAAAATATTCAGAACAAGTTAGAGTAAAAAGTAAAAAGATAGTTTAAAGGAAAAGAAAATTTCAAGATATAGCCAGGATCTATGAAGGCCACAGGGGAGGACACATTGAACAAGGTCATTTGATTTGCAGAATGGGAAAACACATTTCATTGTGTGGTATGGTAGCAACCAAATCTAAGCAGAAGGGTTTGAGGTAAAAATGAATGAATAGGATACGCAAGCAGCAGACATAAACACTGCAGATGGTTTGTCTTACAACTGTAGCATGGAAAAAGCAGTGTGCTTTTAGTAGGAGCCATACATCAAACTCTGAATTTGGATTCTCTCCCCAGAATGATCAAAATTCTAAGCAATCCTCTCTTGAGCTGCTGGGGAGTAGCAGCGAGACACAGCTCCTGGTCAGCCATACCTTCGCAGCGGTGAATCTTGCTGTATGGTGTTCTGGAGGGCAGGCCTACTAAGTGCAATTTGTCAAATGATATTTTTCAGTGTATGATAAGTGTATCAGGCCATAGCTCTAGAAGCATCTGTATTTGAAGGTATGGTCATGAACTATGAATGAAGGTGAGAGGGAGCTCAATTTCTAGAAAAGAAATCAAGTCGTGTGTGTGTGTGTGTGTGTGTGTGTGTGTGTGTGTGTGTGATTATATTTTGAAAATGGAAACTTGAACATATTTGGAGGTAAAAGAGAAATAAAAATTCTGGCAGCTGGACGTTTGGAGTAGTTCATGTCTGAGGCTTGAATTTGGAGCAGAATCTGTGCTCGACTGGTTTATTCCCTGGTAGATGGAGTCGCTTTACCGCTCCAGTGCTTAAGATGGCACCGGTATGTGGAAAGCATGTGGCAAGTGCAGCCGGATAACACAGGACAGGGCTTGGCACCCTGCAGGAATGCGATGCACACTAGCGCCTTTTTCCACTTTTAGCTCAGCCACCCATTCTCTACATGGCCACCTGATTCCATGGGACAATAAGCAGCTGTGGTAGGAGACCTTTAGCTCCCTTACTTTGCAGCAACTCTCTCACAGCTGGAATGCTGTACCTGCTGTGTAAGCTCAGCTTAACTAAGCACATTTCAGTTAAAAAATTCCATCTACAATATTCTCTTTTTCTGATCTGTTTTCTAACTTGTTGTAGAACCCATTTACAGCACTCACAGTTTCTTCTCCTGCTTCCTTTCAATTCATCCAGTCAACAACTATTTTGTTGTGCAGCTACCATATCTGAGATGTTCTGGGTAGATGAGGAGTAAGGCAGGTTTTTAAAATTCTCATCCTCATACAGGTGACATGGATAAAAACAGGCATTGGGTAAGTTAAACTGGTAAAATGTGCTGCAGGTCAGAAAATGAGAAATACAAAGGATAAATAACAAAGTAGAGAAGGCAGGCAGCTCTGTCTGGGGAGGAACTTCAATTTTACATTGAAGAACATAGGAAGGCCTCGCTAAGAATGTGGCATCTGAGTAGACACCTGAAAGGCAAGAGAGCTGGCCCGTGGATCTATCTCAGTAAGAATGTTCCAGGCAGAATGGACAAGGACAAAGGCCCTGTGGTGGGAGTGTGCCTGTAGCTGAGAGGAAAGGGAAGAGACTACCAGGACCAAAGCCAAGTAAGGAGGCAGAGGTCAGCAGATGGGTTAGGAAGGCAACGCAGGCCTCAGCATGCACAGCACTCTAGTTTTACTATGCTTGAAATAAAAGGTTGAATAAGAGCTTTGTGAAGAGAGGTGACAATAGAGTTCTAAGTTGCAGTAGGATTTCTGCACATGATATGTACAGAACAGACCATGGTGGGACAAGGATAGAAGCAGAGAGTAGTGTAGAAGCAATTGTAATAATCTAGGCAACAGATGGTGTCACTTGGTTACTGCAGGTGACAATGTTGGTGGTGGGAAGTCATGAGACTGAGCAACAGGGTTTGGGGTGAATTAAAAATAGACTGTAAGAAGAAGAGGAATTCTAGGTCTTGGGACCTGAGAAGTGGGAAGGATGGGGTTGCCATTTTTCTAAGATTTGGGTGATTCTAAGAGAATTGAGCTGTCAGGTGAATGTCAAATACTTAACTTTAGATATGCTAGTTATCAGATGGCCATCCAAATGGAGATGTGATACAGCTGACATGATAGATGAGCTCAAATTTCGGGGAAGAAGCCCTGAATCGAAGTAGTGATATAAGGTTTTCCACCATTCCTGTAAGTATACATGAAGCCTTCAGATTGAATGAGACCCTTCTTGTTGGTTTCTGTCCAAGAATTCAGGTTCTTAGTTTTGAAATGCTGCAGGGCTCTGTCTCTGAATCTTTCCTCTTTTTCTCCTCCACTCAGTTATCTCCAGTTCTTTCTTTTTTCTCTCACACTCATCAAATCTGACCAGGAAATCTTAGATATATTTTGCACTTGATTTATATTGGTCAGCTTGAGACAAAATGGTGGGTGAAATCTACTAGCCTCATGGCAGCTAGGAAATAATGAGTAATGATGGTGTAGAGAGGAAGGGCTAGAAACCAGACAATTCCCAAGATGATGCCCATGTGATCCACCTACATACTCCTAGAAGTGTGCTTGTGAAACTATCCCAAGCCTACTCATTTCCTCCTCAAGTCATACTAGAGACAGTAATAGGGTGACTATTCTGCCTAAGATGATGTAATTATCCTGTCTACGACAGAAAAGTCTCAACAGTTTCAGAGTTATTCAAAATTCCAGGTCCAAAGTCTCTTTTGAGATTCAAGTCAAACAGCTATAAGACTTTATGAAATTCAAAAGGCAGTTTACATAATCCCAAAGTACAATGGCACAGATCAAACATTCCCACTACAAAAGGGAGGAATAGGGGAATAGAAAAGATTCAGACCAAAGTAAGACTGAAATTCAGCAATGCAAACATTAAGTCCTGTAGCTCCATGTCCAGCTCCAGGGCATGTGGTGGAAATAGGTGCGTTCCAAAGGGCTTAGGTGGCCTCATTCCTGTGACCTTTTTGGTTGCTGCCACAGTGTCTCTCCTGGGTGAGTTCCCCTCAGTACCTTCAGCTTTCTTTAGCAGATATTCCACATTCATGTCTTCTCCAGCTTCCTGGGGTCTTCAATGCAGTGACTGCTTCATTCACAGCTTCATGCACTAATCTGTCAGGGGCTACCAGCAGCTGCTAAGATGCTATCATGCATTGCCTAGCCTCCCAGGCCATCTGTTGAAATATAAAACCCTCTATGACCCTTGCATAATACCTACAAAGCAGCATCATGTTGCCAATATTAAAGTTTGCACAAGTATAAGCAGAAGCTGGGCCCTCTTGCATCAGAGCTGTAGCGTCTTCTGAGTTCACGGATGTCTGAACTCAGGGAAATGTTTCCTTAGGCAGCCCTGAGGGAGGAAGATGACATGGGGATTTCTTCGGAGAAAGTTTCTTCAAAATACTTCATTTCTTATATAATGTTAGGGTATTGCAGATACCCCAGATGCCCCCAAGATGTCTTCTTGTCTTCATTCAAAATACTTGCATTGTTTTCATGGCATCAATATCTTCAGGAACCGCAACTTCCTTGGCTTTAACATCATATTCTGGTCAAACTGAAAATTTTTCAAACCTTTTTGGTCAGTGTTTGATCCCACTTCTCACTGTAAGTCTGGCTAACATCAGCCAGTAATATCCATGCCACAGCCTGAATGTTGTACTACCTTGCAAATTTCTCAATCATATTACTCTGTCCCTTTAAATTCAACAGCACACAGAGTATTAAGATGTGGACAAAGTGTAGGCAAGTTCTTTGCCAGAATGTAACATGAATGACCTCTAATCTGATTCCCAATAAAATTTTTGTTCCCACTTGAAGTCTTAGGAGCACAGTCTTTACTGTCTGCATTCCTTTCAACATTCTAATCTTCTTAATATCAGAACACTCCATCTGCTAAAGCTTCCTAGGCTTTTGCTAGCCCAAGTCTCCAAACTTTTTCAAACTCCTACTGCAAACAATTTCCAACTGCTTATAGACCACGTGATAGGTACCATCACAACCATAGCTCCACTTCTGGTACCCATTTTCTATACTGGTCAGCATTCAGTTGTTGGGACAAGGTGCCCTGTACACAGCCTAAGGGAGGAAGGATTTATTTCTGCTCATAATTTTGGAGAACTCAGTGTACGGTTGGCTGACTCTCCAAGGTCTCAACCCTGTATCAAACCCTGAAGTGTGCAAATGCCTACAGATTTCTCAATCCAATAAAGCTAACAATAAAGACCAACCATCACCTGACCCATTCCCACCACCTTGACTATTATCAACCTGATCTTTCTCCTTATAGATTATTGCAATAATCCTGTAGGCAGACTTCTACTTCCATAAATGCTTTCCTTAAGGTTATGCTCAAGAGGTAACCAGAATTTTCCACAAATTTAAATTAAATAGCCTTATGCCACTGCTCCAGGGGCTCCCTACCTTGGCCAGAGTGATTGCCAGTCCCCACAATGCCTGATGAAGGGCTCATACAATGTTGTTTTGATAATTCAGTTTTCTTTGCTGTTTGTCTCTGTGTGGGTTATTTATTCACTTGTTTCTAGTGTGCCCTTTTCATTTGTAACTGGGCCTCCCTAAGCATGATTCTGTGCTAGATAATCTGTGCTCTGTGAAGAGGCAAATCTAGAATTGTGAATGTACAGGCATGGCTAGGAATTTTAGGTATTCAGTCCTCACATATTCCCCATGGTTCATACTCCTTTATTCCCACAATACTTTTCCATTCATTTTTAAGAGTTTTAATAATTTACCTAAGAATTATCAAGGAATCAAGAGAATTATCAGTGAATTTTTCTTTAATTTTTCAAGTTGCATTTAAACACAATTGAAAAATGGTACAGACATTTGTGGGAGAGATAATCATTTCTTCTATCTACTGACAATGCTAGTCAACTGAATGAACTATAGACCTCTTAAAATGATTAAAGCAGCTGTCAAAATTGATAAATTCTGAGTGACGTCAATGTTATGAAGTCTATGTTTTCCACTAAACGATCTTGTTAACCTTTGTGGCATTAAGTCACCCTTTGGAGCTTGATTTCTTTTTCTTTTCTCTTTTTTAGGAGCTTAGAGATTTCTTATCTCTAAGATGCAGTAGTTTTTTAAAAAGTTTTAGTTTTTATTATTCCATGTTTGCAGTCCATAATGATTGCATTCACTTCCCCTTTCTTTTTGGCCTCATTTGTTTTAAATTTTTTTTTCCAGCATCAGATTCATATACTTATTTTCTGAGCCATTATTAAGTTAATGAACATAAATACAAATTAACAGCAAGACTAATAAGTAAAAAATAAAACAGATAAGATAGCTTTATTAAAGTAAGGCAGACTGCTAGACACACTGTCCATGTTCTTTCCTTTATTCCTCAGTCTGTCTTCATTTTGCACTTTGTAGATGGGGTTTTATATATAAGAGAAACCACGTGATATTTGAGTTTGTTTGTCTCACTTCATTTGACATGATGGTGTCATGGTTCATTTTATTTATTTATTTATTTATTTATTTATTTATTACAAATGACCGGATTCCATTCTCCTTTATGGCAGACTAGTACTCCTCTGTGTACACTAAATAGTACTCCATCTTTCACAACACGTTTGCTTTATCCGTTCACTTGTTGATGGACATGGGGGCTGTTTCCATGGTTTGCCTATTATGAACTGCACTGCTATAAATATGGGTATGAAGGCATCACTGTGGTGTGAAGTTTTTAATCCTTTTGGGAAGATATGTAGAAAAGGAATAGCTGGGTCAAATGAATTTCTAGTTTTAGTTTTTTAAGAAATCTCCATATGAATTTCCATAGTGGTTGTACCAGTTTAAATTCCCACCAGCAATGACAAAGTGGTTCTTTATCCCTGCACCCTTTCTAGTATTTGTTAGTGTTTGACTTCTTGAAGACAGTCAGTCATCCTTTCAGGAGTGAAGTGGAATTGCATGAGGTGCAGTGGCTCATCCAGTGTCTCTGCTCAAGTTGAAGGCAGTGTTGTAGGTGCTCTGAGTCTTTCTGATATCATCGTTTCCTAGATTTTGTGCAAGACAATTTAAACCTCCTCCAATCACTTTTAGTCTCAATTAGTACCTTGTGTTTACCTCAATGTGCCATAAAAATATCACTTTTCAGCCAAATGTGGTAGCACATGTCTATAACCCCAGCACTCTGGGAAGCTGAGGCAGATGGATCGCAAGTTCAAGTCCAGCTTTGGCACCTTGGTGATTGGTGATTTAATAGATCTTATCTTTAAAAAAAAAGTACTAAGGAAAAAATACAAAGCTCAGAATAAAGGCCCTGGGTTCAATCCTAAGTACTAAGAAAAAAATACATATTTTCCTCCTGTACTATGTTATGAATCAAGCTGGGAAGGATGACTTAGAATGTCATTTAATATTCCTCCTGTCTCTAAGGCTCTTGATTCTGAAACTCTAGATTAACTCTATTGAGTGAACATATTATATTGCTGAGAGAAGAAGGATGAATTTCACAAAGAGTTGCATTGAACTAAAATCTTATTTGTGAGTAAAGAAAATCTCACACATATGGTTCAAAGTGGCTTGTCTAGAATAGTGATGCCATCATAGGAAAGGGGCTCTGCTGTTCTGCGCAGGCCCAGGTCCTAGGACGCAACACATTTGCTCATGAGTAGCTGCACTGTGCCTGCTCACCGCCTCACATCATTTTCATCAGGACAGTACTGTGGAGACAGCCTGGAGGTCAGCCCAAGTGACCTTCTGTTCTTTCCTTTTTGTTTATATCTAATAGTGTGTGCCTTTGTCTTACTTTATATTTTTACTGCTTGTTTTCCTCCTATTCTGAGTAACTTCAGATACGCCTAATTTCTTCCTAAAGACCCAAACCCATAAAACTTAGCAAAAACTGAGACTGAGCTCACGAATACCTGAATGTACGGGCTTCCACCTGTTTGGCTTCTGGTTGCTTCTGAGTCTGGCTTTGTGGTGAGCGCCTAGCACTCAGTTACCCAGAATGCAGACTGGCTGTTTTGCTGGGATGTAGTCCATTCTACCATCACAAAAGCAGAACAACGCAGAAGCCTGTCTCCACCCGAATTCTACTCAGTCGGAGCCTGTGTGAGTAGACAGGTGCGGAGAATCAAGGGACCTGCAATTATACAAACTGCAGTTTTAACCTTGGGGATGGCTTCTTATAACTCAGAAAAAAACAACTTTCTTGGAGAATGGGGAAGGGCTCAAAGAAGATTTCATGGAAGAAGTTTTTTAATTTTTAACAATTTATTCTTAAAGAGTGAATCAAATATATGCCTGTCAGTGAGGCTAGGACAGGATGTTTTAGCCAGAAGCGGCCTTAAGAGAAGAGCAGACTGTGACTCAGACACATTTTGAAGAGCTGTGCGTGGCCTCATGTGACTAGACTGGTGCCTGAAATGTAGACCAGTACTAAGTTGTAAGAAGTCTTTTTTTTAATGTATGTATTTGGTACAGGGTCTCACTACGCAGCTCTGACTCATAGTGATCCTCCCTGATTTCAGCCTCTCAAGGCTGGAATTACAGGTGTGAGCCACCATGCTCAGATTCGGTGCACTCCAGGGGTGGGGCCAGTGTGGCATGCAGGACCAGGAATCCAACCATGGTCCCTACGCTTGCCAAAGCAAGTGCTTAGTATGCTGACCTATCTCACTGACCCTAAGTTGTAAGAAGTCTTGACTAATAAGTTTTGTTTTATTTAGAGGCAATAAAAGCCATTGGAAATCATAAAATACATGGGGATAATCTTATATTAAAATATAGCAGCAACAGAAAGAACAATTTCAAGAAAAAAAAGTTAGACACAGTGAGACAAACTGAAGATTATTAGAGTAGCTCAGAAGAATGATTTAAAGCAGTATCAGGGGAAATGGAGACAGAGGGGGATAGATTGGGAATCATCCACTCACAAAATAAATATTTGCTCCACTGTTTGTAGGTGGCTAGTCTTGGGCCAACTTCTGGGAATGTAATGGGAAAATCAATATATAAATAAATAGCTATACAGTTGTAAGGTGGTAATTATAATAGAGGTGTGCTGAGAAACCACTGACACACAGCAGAAGAGGCCTCTAAGCCCATCCTCAGGCACAGGGATGTCTTTACGAAGCAGGTAGCATTGTAGAGGAAGCTGGTAAGATTATGTGACTCCAGAAGAAGCCATATGCTAGGCAAAAGCAACAGCAGTCAAAAATTCACCTGCATGGGTAGGAGGACATCCACTTCTAAAAAGTATTGTATTCTTTTTTTGAATTTATGTATTTGATACAGGGTCTTGCTACTCAGCTCAGACTTGTAGTGATCCTTCTGTTTCAGCCTCCCCAGCACTGGGATTACAGGTGTGCGCCACCACACCTGGTCGTGGTGGCCAGCTTCACGTGCCTGGGGCAGGGGCAGCACTGCACGAGGTACTGGGGATCAAATCTGGAGCCTTGTGCTTTCCTAAGCAGGCCCTTAGTCCACTGAACTATCTCCCCCACCTGGTCTTACATTCTTTGCAAAAAGTGCTTAAATGTATCTGATAATACACTATAAAAAGTATACTCAAGAGGAAAACAACAAATGCTTGCACTGTACATGCTATCCTGGCAGCACTGCAGAACTTAGCTGGAAAGTATTGAATTGTACAGTCAGAGTACAAACTGGTAAGGCACTAAACCAATAAATAAATTGACATTGTAATACTCTGGCTGAAATTAGTAGGCCTTGGTCATTTGATTAAATGGCTGCTGTATGTTTTTATACTTGCTTTTGTGCACATGAAAACATGTGTCATAGTCAAAGAAGCTGAAAGAATTTGTCATATCAGGTTATTTCTTGTTTCACAAATGGGTATAATCCACTTATATGTTATCAGCTGTCATAGTAAAAACATGACTAAGAGGCTGGTAGTTTTAGGAAGCAGATATATGTGTACTTAGAGATACAGTGTGTGTATATATATATATATATATATATATATATATATATATATAATAAAAAAAGAGGTAAAACAAGATTGAGTGACTGCTGAGATCTTGGAGGGGATAGCTGTGAGATATTTAACTATCAGATAAAAGATGAAGAAAAAACTAGAATGGAATAACATACTGAGTTTGACATAGTGTACTTTATAAATTATTGAGCAACTATATAAGTGGGGTGATTAATTTATAAACTCTCAGTTTAGACTTCCTGAGTTCCAGTTCCAACTCCAGCAGTTAAGAATGAAGGAACCTTAGCACTGAACAAGCATGTCCTCCTGAGCAAGTTATTTAACCCTAAAGAAGCTCAGCTATCTCACCTGTAATAGAATTAACATCCATCATCAATTCCTAGAGTTTGCGTGAGGGTTAAGGAACAGTAGCTCGTTGAGGACCCTGAATGTAATTCTTGGGCATCATTAGTATTGGCTATTATTTGTACTACTTAGTGTCTGAGTCATTTTCTCATTGCTAGGATAAAACACCCAACAATACAGTTTAAAGGAGGGAAGTTTATGTTGGCTCAAGGCTTGCAGTAGGCTGCTCTGAGATGGGAAGGGCTTAAGGGAAGGGCCTGGCAGAAGGAAGTCGCCTGCATCATGGTGGCCAGGAGGCAGAGACAGAAGGACGGAGCCAAGGAGGGAGAGGTATGTGACTGGGCTGGCCCCTGCCTGACTGCAGCACATTGAACTGTCACCTCATGACCCATCCACCTTCTCAAAGTCTGGTTTCTAGGCTCATGAGAGTTTTAGGGAATTAGTTTTTATCTAAACCACAACATTTGGGAAAAATGGAAGGACTTTGTCTTTAAATGTGAAAATGTAGCTTTGAATAATTTTTTTTATGAAGAAAAAATTCTTTGTTGCTTTGTTAGCATAAAGAATGCAATCTTTCTATATTTTGGTCCTTGGATCAGGATGGCATAAAAGGTAGATTTTTCACAGGAAATATAGCTGTTCTATCCTAGCCAGGTCTTTGGAATGTAGTTCACCATTGTTCAGAAAGACATGATAAAGCAGAGCAGACGTGTGATTGCTCTCCAGACCTGGGCTGTATTGTGTACCCTGTTCTTTGTCAGGCATGAGGGATGATTTGGTGGCTCCTGGCTAAGCAGTAGGAGGACGCTTTGCTCATTTTTAATGTTCTCAACATTGCTTCTTTTCTTTTTATGGTCAAGCACTCAGAAGACCCAGTATTAGCCATGCAAAGGAAATGGGATATGACATGGTTTGCCTGTGTTGTATCATTTGCTAAGGAGTCTTTTCTTAAGAACAACTTTAAAAAGAAAGTAGCTAGGCTTTCAGGGCTTTAGTGAGCCTTTCTCCATAGAAATAAGAAATGACTGAATTTTAAAAGATCCAGGTGGACAAGCTTTTAACCTTTTTGCCCCCTGGAAGAGCAAATGAATCACATGAGTCTGATGAGGAACATACCAATCTCTTTTAGTGAAGAAAATGTCAGCAGGTTCAAGTCTTTCAGATTTTTCTTATAAAAACTAATATTTTTCCCTATTTTGCAAGTCATGGTTCTGAACACTTTTCATGGCAGTCCTTTGTGTAGGGCTACAATTGTTTTTCACTTTAGAGATGAAGGAGCAGAATTAGCTGCAGCTATTTGCCCTGATACCCTGAAGTAGTACTTGAAAGTCTATGAGCTTAATCTTTTCTTTTTTAATATATTTGGTACAGAGTCTACAGAGTCTCTCTAGATAGATCAGACTCATAGCGATTCTCCTATTTTCAGCCTCCCAAGTGCTGGGATTATAGGCATGCGCCACCATGTCTAGCTTCAGTCGCTGTCTCAGTGCACCCCAGGGGCAAGGCCTGCACCCCACACTAGGGATCAAACCCCAGCCACTGCACTGGGCTTAAACTGGCACTTTAGTCTGCTGAGCTACCTGGCTGGCCCTGTGAGCTCAATCTTGGTGTTCTATTGTCTGTTGGTTAATTTAAAAGAAATTGTAAAAATATTACAATATAAGCAATTAGGCCTACAAATATATCTTAAAATAGTTTGAAAATACATGTTCATTTAAAAAGTGAAATAGATAATTACATTTATTGTGTTTCATTTGTTTGAGAGACAGTCTCACTATTTAGGGCAGGCTGGCCTTAAACTTGCTGTGGAGCCCAGGCCAGTCTCAGCCTTCTGAAGGCTAGGATTAGTACACAGCCATGCCAAGCTTTTAATGAGGTATCTTCAGTAAAGGATTCATAAAAGAAGTCTGTATTTTATAAGCATTTCATATACCTCATTTGGTATTAAAGGCAACCTTTTGAGTAAAGCAGGGAAAGTATTTTTTCTCCATTTTCAAGAGAGAAAATGAGACTTTCTAGCATCCTAAACCTAACCCTGCATGACCTTTGGAGTGGAACAGGCAAGGGATCCAAAGGGACATTTTTTTTTTTTTTTTTTTTTTTTTTTTTTTTTTTTTTGTATTTTTAGTAAGGGACTATAGGGCTTATAGGATCTCACTATGTAGATCAGACTTGTAGTGATCTGCCTGTGTTCAGCGCCCCAAGAGCTAGAATTATAGGCATGCGCCGCCACATCCAGTCTCATTCACTGTCTCAGCATGCCCCAGGGGCCGGGCCAACAGGGCAACCTGGGGACCAAACCCCAGCCACTGCGTAAAAGGAACATTTTTGTTTATGAACTTTTACTGAATCATAGAAAAGGGTACAGCAACGTGAGCATTTTTATGTGTATAGTAGCCAACATGGAGCCTGAATTGCAAGCAGAGTTCTTTTAGATCATTTTATTTTCGTTCTTCATGGCCACTGTCGATCCATTCTTACCAGCTGAGTGTCACAAGCTGCCATTCGTCTAAGTAAAACTAGAAATAAGAACATCCTCTGCATTTACCTGTGAATAAAGAAACTACTTCAATAAATTTAAATGTACTTCTAAGGAGAATACAGAATTATAATTGATTTTATTTAAAGCCATTCTAAAAACTGACCACTCTTTTTTGGAGGGTGTCTGCGATTGAACCCAGGACTTCATGAGTTCCAAATATCAGTCCTCCCACAGCCTGACCCCTTATTGTGACTATATTCACTGAGCAGCTTTGATTTTCCTGATAGTTAGTTGTGACAATATCATAGGCTATGATAGTTCATTCTTTCTGCTTTTCCTTATTTTCCAAATTCATGATGTCCTTAGAAGCTAATCAGTTTTCTCTGCCATACATGATGCAGTAAAGTTGTTTTTTTTTTTTTTTTTTTTTTTTTTTTTTTTTTTTTTTTTTTTAAATTTTTTTTTTTTTTTTTTTTTTTTTTTTTACTTTATTTTATTTCATTGAAAAGCCAGGGGTTCTGGTTTGCTGCTCAGGCTCACTGGGCCACATTCCTCCAGACCCTGGGCTTTTCTTAAGGTGACTTTGAATGTGGGGACCATAGGTGTTTGTGTTTTTTATTTTAAAAAATCAAAGTAACTGTGAGAGGTAACTGTGGGAGGAAATTTAGAAAGGCAAATATATTAAAGAAGTTATGGGGAAGTGGAAATAGGTGAAAAACCAGGACAACTTCTATTTTGTTGTCTTTCTTTATCTGAAGGAAAAGTCAAATCAGAAGGACTAAAAACATGGATTTGGCTGGCAGCCAGGACCGACCTGTGGTGCAAACCTCTCCTCCTCACCCCTGAGGTGGACGGTCCCTGCAGTGTGGCGGACCAAGCCATGAAGAATCTGTTCCATGCTAACAGTGCACTCACTTGGTCTGTTTCTTTGTGCTTTCATTGACCAGGCATTTTTCTGAGTGCGCTAAGAACCGGGATGGTCTTATAGGAAATGAAGCCTGGACCCTGAGCCGCATCTATTCAGGCAGACAAAGGTGGGCACTGGAGTGCACGGACGAATGGCGCAGCAGTGGCTGTTCTGGTTGGTACCGTGGCCCTCCGTGGCCAGTCACCTTGCAAGTTCTTTTCCTTGGAAAGCCAATGGGAGAAGAAGAAAAATACTCCATGTGAGTGGGAATCCTGCCTTGCTACCTCTTCTGCTGCCCACACAGTCCAATTTATCTTGCTAAGTCAAGGGATATTTTCCTTTATTTTATTTATTTTTATTTTTTGTCGTTTTTCTTTTCATTCTCCTGATTCAGAATTTGGTATCCCAAATGTGTTTTGTATTTGTCACCGCTGCTTCACAGTGAGCAGTGTTTCATGTCCGTCCTTGTGTTGTATTATCCACACTTAGCAAAATCACTCCTTGTATAGGATACTTCTGAAATGAGTCCATGAAATCCCTGTTTCCATTTATTTTCTCTACCCCCTTTTATAGTACACTTTTTCTTATTCATTGCTTGTTTAAAGACAAATTAGATGGTGATATTTCAAGAAGAGTGTACTAATTCCCAGGTAATTCCTTGTCTGTTTATGAAGGCTGTGGTTGTCAGCTATCAGCAGACTCCTCAGTGTCTTTCAGAACTTGGCCAGAGGCAGCAGATACTAGTAGATACTAGTGAGCCAGGTCCTGGATGGGCGCAAGGAAGAGAAGCCATTGGTAGCCAATCATCCTTTTCAGGGGCAAGCTCGGCTTATAGCCGGAGCCCCTGCTCTTGGCCTCTCTGCAGTGGATAGTGGCAGGCAGGGTTTCTGATGGTGCAGAGAAAGCTGGGGGACAGCAGGGGAAGCTAACGGGATCGGTGCGGGTTCTGGCAAACAAGCAGTTAAGCCCCTGCTGGAGAGCCAGCCTGAGAAGAACAAGCGGAGCTGATAAGGGCCTGGCAGGCTCTGGTCTGGCTCCTTCATGCCAAGGCTCCGCTGCCCACTCCTTCCATTTCCAGTTAAGCACAACAGACACAAGGTGGAGGGGACTCCATCATCAGAAGTCACTCAGTGTATAAAATGCGCACAACACCTAGACACCACACGCCCGTGTATATGTACCTATATTTTATTGTTCTCTCACCATATTAATACACTAAAATACATATGTACCCTTTTTCTGAATCCAGCCTGGAAGGTGACACCTCTTGAGGGGGAGAGCCCCTTTCTTGCCATGTTATCAAAGGACCTTCAAATAAAGACCTCTGAGTGCCAGCTCTGGGCTCCGCACCTTACTGTGAAAAGGTAGCTCTCTATTTATTTTCTCTTCTTTTCCTAATGAAGGGATTTTTCTTTCCCACTTCTTTTCCTTTGCAGTCACGTGGTTTTATTTCTCCTTCAGATCTTATATCTCTCATTATTTTACTGAAGTAGGTTTTTTATTTTTATGAACACTAGAGAGAAAATCTACCCTCCTAGGACCTAACAAGGGTGATAGTGACAGTTAGGACATACAGGACATTTCCGCACGCTGATTCCAAATGTCCTCAGAGAAAAGGTGCACGATTTTCCCAAGGTCTCACAGCTTGACTCCAGCCCTCCCTCTTAACCACAGTATACTCCATTCCCATCAAGCTGTTTCCCTTTCAAGAAAAAGGGACTTAGTTGAAATGGTGGGCATCAAATTGAGCTTACAGAAGAAAATTTAATGACTCTCTCTTACTTTTTAATGAAAATAACTGCTTCACTTACTGATTAGTATGACAGGTGCTACAGTTTAGGTCTAAAACATCCTCCCAAATTCTCACATGTGTGGCGAGTGATTGATTGCCTTACGGTAGGGCCACAGCTGACTTGGGCTAAGAGGAGGGGTGTGTTTGGAGGTGAGTCACTGGGGAGCTTGACCTGATTGAGTATATTCATGTCCCCTGTTCCTTCCTGTTTTTTCTGCTTCCGGGCTGCCCTTTATGAATAACTGTCCTCTGCCAGCTGCTTGATCCCGTGTTTCTGCTGTGGAGCCAGTCAGCATGGACTAAAAGCTATGAGCTAAAATATACTGTCTTCTTTTTCATTGTGGGACATAGATATCTTGTCCTATGGCCAAGAAAAGGTGACTAAGACATAAAGCAAGTAACAGTGTATGTAAATGAAATAAATAGAACAATAGGGCCATGCCAGTTCTGCTGATACCCCACTACTATTATGGACTATCGGACTTCATTGGGTTATTTTCCTGAATTCAAGTAGCTACAATCTTTAGATTTGTTTCAAGTATGAAAAGGTCCTTTAAAGACTTATCTAAATATAGCTTCTCTAACTGCAGTGGGACACCCATCTATGAAAAAATAAAACATAAAAAGGGGAATGTGCTGGGAGCCAAGAAGCTAGGAAATCAATCAAATATATGAAAGTAGGACTTGGCCTAGTGCCTAAAGCAAATGAGGTACCCCATTCCTGAGGTGAACATCCTATCTGGTTAGGGTTTGTTATCAGTTGCTAGGCAGCCTAATATCATGTGTGACTAACTTTATAGAAGTGCAAATAAAGGACAGTGTTGCTGTGAAAAATGAAGGGGGAAGGAAATGTGTGTGTATGTGTGTGTGTGTGTGTGTGTGTGTGTGTACACAAGAGAGTTAGGATAGATATACAGCTATTTTCTCTTAGTTCACTAAGAATAAAAGTTTGTACTAATATTGTTTAGACAAGATACCATGTCTGCATCTTAACCTCTGAATAACTGCTACAGACAACAATATGCAATGTATTAATTATTGTAAACATCCTACTAACCTGTATCGAAACTGTTTCATGCTACTCCATCTTTTTTGCTCAGTAAAATGAATAAAATAAATACATAAAGCCTAAAAGAAAACAAATA
>PVKN010013754.1:0-19700 GCA_004027915.1 Capromys pilorides | reverse complement strand
GGGTAATTTGGACTGGATGAGCAGTTTGCTACTTTGAATTTAAGCTTATTATAGTTATTATTGATTGGAATGTGGGAATCAATGGGCACACGAGAGGTCAGTCTGATGAGCTACTCTATAGTACATGGAAATAGCCCACTATACTTAATCTTATACAGCCAGCTACTCTGGATTAGCTTCGACTAAATGATGTATAGATATTCAGGGTCAGGCTTACTCCAGAATATAAACTGTTCATTTCTGTTTTATCTCAAAGAAGACTCATAGGCAAAACTCTCAAACCAGTTCTTAGTATGGTTGGATGTTACTAAACTGTGGGTCACCAAATTTCACTTTCTCACTTCCATCAAAAAGAATTGCCAAACTTTAACAACATATTGCAATCAAGTAGGTATTATTAAAATCACATCCAGGTTTGAAAAAATATTTTTTTGTTTAGATGCAAGGCACTTGTGGATCTCATGGTGCTTTCTTTGTGAAGTTGTAATTATTTAATACATGTTATCAGAATGTGACCCAGCAGAAGACAGAGTGAGAGGACTGCTTTAGTGTAGCATTAGAAGCAATGATTTTAGCTATAAATCACAAGAATTCAGACTGACAGGGAAGCTCACTGCTTGGAAAGAACAGAGTAGTTCAAATTTAAAATATAGAAAAAGAAAACATCGAGGCCAGGAATTACGTCCTGTCTTAGTAACGTTTCTCATTGCTGACACAAAATACCTGAGACCCAGGAGAAAAGATTTCTTTAGCTCACAGCTGGTAGAGGTTCCAGTCCTGAATAAGCTGGATCCAAGACAGGATGGCCTAGCAGACAAGTACTGCAGAGAAGTGCGTCACAGGCAGTGAGTTTTTCTGGCCCTTTTATATTCTAGCTAGGCTACCAGGATTAGGGCAGTGCCAAGACAATCAGAGTGCTGATTTAGTAATCACCTATCTTTGCAGAAGTCAGTCAGTCACACAGACACTCTAGATTGAGTTGTCTCTGATCGAGCCCTACCTGTGACCATGTGAGGTTTTGGAAGGAGAAATCTAGACACAATCATAACATGTACTCAACATGGATAAATTCTCTCTCTCTCTCTCTCTCTCTCTCTCTCTCTCTCTCTCTCCCTCCCTTCTCCCTCCTTCCAGATTCCTCATGTAAAAGCTTCACTCTATATATGTTAAATGAGATCAAGCCCTCACCAATTCCAGAATTATTTCTGCTAAGTTTTAGAGCCCTAAAGAAAGAAAGCACTTCTTTACTCTGTGCCCTGTAGATTCATATTAAGGAAGATGCTGAATGGGCACAATGCAGGATACATTTTCAGAAGAAGAGAAAGGGGAAATCTCTGCATTGAGATATGGTTGAAAGCTTCAGGCAGCTGGAACCCTTCCCCCAAGGATGCTAAGTCTTAAAAGGATGCAATACTCTATATCTCAAGTGTTCTGCACTAAGGATACAACCAAAAGTAGATAGAACACCTTTAAAAGAAACGTTCCAGTAGAAACCTGTAAGACTTTATTTTCATTACATCCTACCCAGTACAGAAGGACAATTATTTGCAGAGCATTTACCCTGTGTTGCATATTACAAGTACTGTAAATATGATTAAAATACACATGATGCTCTGAGGCTGCGCACAGTTTGTATGCAGCTATACCACTTTATGCAAGTGACTTAAGCATCTGTTGTGTGTTATGGTCCAGTGCTGAAAGAAACAATGAGAAGACCCAATGAATGTAGCTTTGGAGGTCTCACTGAGATCTGTCTTTCTTGAAGTGAGCCCAGAGCTCCAGAAGCATCTCCTTTTTATTTAGGACTATAACCTCTGTTGACCTTCACTTTTTGTTTAATGCTAGGTTCACACAATTGTTAAATAAAAGGATTACAAGGAGGGGAGAAGATAATCACCAACATCTCAAGTCAGGGCAGAGACAACAATCAGGATAAGCTGTTACCTGACTTCTTAAATCCAAGTTTTCTGGAATCCCTAAGTAACAGATTACAGTGCCCCTAAGCTTTGTTTATTCTTCTCCGCTTCTTAAGATGCTAGTTTCTTATGTCTATAAGCATCCCAGGTGACTGGTATTTGAGGGAGTCCATGGAAGTCATCTCTATGGATATCAAAGCATGTCTGCCCTTCTTAGAAAATTTTTGGTAATTGAGTCTGCAATATTAATCACTCATGGTTTGGATATTACAGAGGTTGCCTTATTAGTTTCTTATATGAAATTTATGTTGCTTACAAACTTGCAAAACTTAAAATATGATAAAATAATATTAATAGCAGTCAAGTAATTTGGATCTCATCACTCTGATAGAAGTGCAAATTAGGATAGACTTAACTTGCAAAGAAATTTGATAATGTTACAAAAATTCTAACTGGGTGTAGTAGCTCATGCCTGTAATCCCAGCATTTGGGAGGATCCTTGCAAGTTCAAGACCAGCCTGAGCTACAAAGTGAGCTCAAGTTCAGCCTGAGCTGCATAGGGAGACCCTGTCTCAAAAATGAAACAAGGGCCAGGCAAATAGCTCAGCAAATTAAAGCACCTGGAAGCAGATACAGGGGCTAGGGGTTCAATCCCGTGGGCCTGCAGTGCAGATGCCACACTTGGGGCTCACTGAGAGGCAATTGAGACTGGGTGTGATGGTGCATCCCTGTAATCCTAGCTCTTGGGAAGCTGTAAACAGGTGGATCACTACAAGTCCAATCTAGTAGTGAGACCTGAACACCCTGTAGACCCTTCCCTAAAATACAAAGGAAGAAAGAAAACAAACAAATAGGTATTTATAATGTTTCACACTCAATGAACTTTAGTAAAATAATAAAAATGTGACTCTATATTTGCATGTAACATTATTTTGCATAATTTTTAATAAGGAAAACAAATGTTGGACAGAGGTGATTTTCTTAAAAATAAAATATAAATACAAGATAATCTAACACAATTTTGGAAATATTTTTAGAGTTGAGTGAAACAAGCATTCTTATAAACTGTTGCTTATAGTATAATTTATATAAACTTATTGGAAATGAATTATAATAATGTATCATAAATATACAATTTTTTAATGTAAATATGATTTAGTAAGTTATTTTTTATGAATTTTCTCAATAGACATTTTTGCATATACTCAGTGTGCATAGTAAAATTGTTTAGAAGAGAACATGTCTAAAAATAAATGAAATTCTAGGGCTGGTGGTATAGCTCAGCTATCTAAGCACCTATCTAGGCAAATATAAGGACCTAGGTTTGGATCCAGCACCGTATGTGTTGCTGTCCCCGCCCTGGACATGCCAAGCCAGACCCTGAGACCAGGAGTGGTGGCACACGCCTGTAACCCCAGCGCTGGGAAGGCTGAAGCAGGAGGATCACTAGGAGTCTGAGCTGCATAGGGAGACCTTGCATCAAATGCATTTAAAAAAAATTAAAACTCTTACAATGGACATAGTGAATAGATAGAACAGTTAGAATGAAAGGATCTATATATTAATTTGCAAATTATATTTAATTAAACATGCATATCTTAAAGTACTCTATGACAGCTTAATTTAGCACATTGTTTGAATATGCACATGTACATTATTTTTCTGGTAAAATACGTAAGAAATAGATAATTTGTGTAGTAGCCAGCACTGCTATCCATGAATATGGAGTTTCTCTTTCTTTTGAGGACATGTGGAAGTTTGTACAGTCTAAACTTCTTGCAATGACCATGAGCCATCAAACTAGTTATATCAAATAAGTGTGAGTCAGACTCACTTTTGAACTGACAAAAATGAAAAGCCCTTTTAAAACTCCACCTTCTCTTTCTTCTTTTGCAGTCCCCATGTAAAAGATCCTATACTGAAATGGTAGAGCCATGGAATAAAGTGGCTCCATAGTTGACTGACTCACAGGACAGAGGCCTGAGAGCGACCAGATCCCGGGAGAAGTTTACGAGGATAAGAAATAAACTCTTACGTTGTAAAAGTGTTATTTTTTTTTTTTTAATAACTAAGTAACAAACTTATCTGAATTTTTATAAGTAGCTACTTTTTAAATCATTATATTTAACCTATGCTTACTGCTGTACCAATAAGATTCTAATTCTCAGTGGCTCCAATCCAACAGGAACCTGCTTTCTGTGCATATATTACTCTACGATAATTCTACACTGATATAATGCTAGCTCTGGACTCTCAGACAACAGTGTGATCGAAGGGCCCAGGATTTCTGAGTTACAGGATCTTTTCCCAATAGCCTTGATTGTTTTTATGCATATTTGAGTTCAGTTTAAAAGAAGTGGGACAGCATATGGAGAATTCTACATAGGAGACTTTTATGGGAAGGCCTGGGAGGTATACATCACCACTTAGTAAAATTAGCTAGGACACTTGTCATGTGATCCTACTTATGTGGCAGTGAGTAAAAATGAGATAAAGTGACTGTATTGTAGTTTAAATTGAGAATGTCTCACAAAGTCTGACATATTCAGAGGAGGGGCTTTGGAAGTTGATTGGATTAAGGGCGTGCAGTGCTCTCTGGTGGATTTATCCTCTGAGGGTTTTAGCAGGTCATTGTGCAGTTAGGAGATACTGGCAGTGTGACCCGGAAGGGCATAACTCCCACATCAGCATGTGCCTTCCTCCTGCTTCCTAATTCCCTGGTGTAAGCAAGGTTCCTCCTCCCAGGTCTTTCCACAGTGCTCTTCCTGCCCAGAAGCCTGCCAATTATGGACTGAAGCTTCTAATAACAGTAAGCAAAAGCAGTAAATAAACTTCTCCTTTTGGCTGTGAGTGATGGGTTTTTTAGAATAAGAAACTGACACAGATTTTGGTATCAGAGAAGTGGGGTGTTACTGTGACTACACCTGACCAGGTGGTTCAGAGGCCTTGGGAGCTTGTTGACAGCAGGGATATGGAGAGGTTTGGGGGTGCTGGCTGGAGATGCTCCCCAGTGTTGTAAGGCAAGTGTGATGATGGGAGGTTGTGCTCAGAGGTCAGAAGACAAGAATGCTGATAGAAATAAAAAGAGTAAAAGCCAAACTCGGGAAGTTTCAACTGATAAGAAAGACTATTGGCAGCAGAGTTTACAGGCCATTTGTGTTACACTATAGCAGAAAGTTTATCTACATTTTGTCCACGTCCTGAGACTTTGGGAGGAAGGACTGATGTTAATGGCTATAGTCTAATTAATCTAGTGGATGAAATTTCAAGGAGGCTCAATGTTCTGGGGATGGCATGGCTATTTGTGGCTGTTAGCAAGCAGGTTTATAGTGAAAATCAGAAGCAAAATTTCACTTTAAAAGCTTTTCTTTTCTTTCTTTCTCTCTCTCTTTTACTTCCCTCCCTCCATTCCTTCCTTCCTTCCTTCCTTCCTTCCTTCCTTCCTTCCTTCCTTCCTTCCTTCCTTCCTTCCTTCCTTCCTTATTTCCTAGTTTCTTTCTCTCAGAAAGGAGAAGGTTGCAAATTTGGATCACAGGACAGCATGGTTGTTAAAGAGAATAACATTAAATTTGCCAAGTGGGCTGGGAAGATAACTTGGTGGTTTAAGTGCCTGCCTGTTATGCACAAGGACTTGGGTTCAATCTCTGGTATCACATGCTATGCTGGCCCTGCACCATGTCAGCCACTGGAACTGGAATGGTGTTGCATTCCTGTAATCCCAGTGCTGAGGAGACTGTGACAGGAGGATCACTATGAGTCTGAGCTGTGTAGCAAGACCCAGTACCAGATAAATACATACATACATACATACATACATACATACATACATAAATCTGTAAAAGGAAAAGAAAATAAAGTAGCTAAGTATTTGGCATCAGGATAGTAGGAAAGTGCCTACAGAGTCTCTCAGTTATAAGAAAGACCTCACATTTCCCTAAATAAAGGGTATGAAAGGGTGTAGACAAACTACATCCTTTTAAGTCAAACAATAAAAACTGATCATATAATGAAAAGTGAACTTCTTCATATAGGGCAACCATTAAGCAGAATTCATTACCTCCTTTTCCTGCATACAGTCTTAATCACTTTCTCATTGCATGGAGTAAATGTTAAACCATCCATAACTTTAACTTGGACAGGTTATTTGCCACTTTTAAAGGATCATTCCATAGTTAGTAGCTCAAAAGCAAACACAGATTGAATAAACAGTTTCACATTGCTTGAATCTTCTGCTTGAAAAGCACTGAAAGGCATTGTTTTGAGAGGAGCACCTCAGGGCACGCTGCTCAAGAAGACTCACTTAGTGAACTGGTTCCAAGGATTCCTTTCACAGTGTTTAGCCGCCCAGGCACTCAGAGTTCTCTGCAGTCATGTTCCAAGGGGTCAGGGCTATTGTTTGAGCAAGTCACAGACCTTAGCCTCATTGATGTGGGGCTGGCTTTACAGGCATGCAGAACATGAGAGTTGTGGAATCAGGGAGGTTTTTGTCTAGATTTTGAAGAAGACCTGGGGAGGCATGTGTTCCCCTGGGAAGGCAGTGGGCAAAGCTGTGAAAATTAAGATGAAAATATAGCAGAGACTCCAGGAAGCAGAAGTTTGAAGCAATGTGAAACACTGCTCATTCAATCTGTTTTAGCCTTGGAGCTATTAACTATGGAATGATACCTCTATAAGTGGCGACTAACCTGCCCAAGTTAAAGTTACGGGTGGCTCAACATTTTCCCCATGCAATGAGAAAGTGGCTAAGATGGTGTATGCAGAAAAAGGAGGTAGTGAATTCTGCTCAACCATTGCCCTAGGTGAAGAAATTCACTTTTCATTATATAATCAGTTTTTATTGTTTGACTTAAAAAAATTACAGGGACATGTAATCTTTGAATAATTATACTCACAAACATGACATGATAAAATGGTCAGTAAGTGGAGACTTTTTGCTTTAATTTTGTTAGATACTAAAGTAAATATATGTCCTTCATAGAAATTAAAGAATAATGCCAAAGTTGATTCCTGAAATAGTTACCACACATCCACTATAATAACCTCACTAGATTAAGTCAAATTATCAGTCCTATTTCACCATTCTGCTGTTTAATCAGCAAAATGATACTCTGTATGGAATAAAGACTGGTCAGGATGTTGATATAGAATGTTATGTTACAGTAATAGTGTTTCTAGGCACTGGTCTTGTTTTAGATAACGTTGTGAAGAGGTAAAATACTGAGCTGCAACACAGTTGAAGAGCTAGCTGTTTCACAGACTACTGAAGGCTAGAATTAGTTTGTGTTTCTCTTTTTTTAATGCCCTGGCCTACTTCCCTGAAGAGCTCCCTCTGGAATGCTCTAAGTCAGAGAATTGGAAGCTGAGCCAAGATTCTAAATGGTGAATGTGGCACCTAGCTCACTGGCTGCTATTGAACACTTTCAGATGCTCAATTCTCTTTAGTCCAAGGTTATTATCCTAAACAAAAGTGGATGCTCATTCCAAAAAGGATCCAAGAATAGGAAATTCTGAGCACTAATCTTGCCAACTAGCTGTAGGAACTAGAGAAATTGTTTTTCTACTCAGGGCTATTATTTCCTCACATGTAAGATGAAAAAAAAAATGGACTAAATCTCTAACTGTCTCCAGGCTTAAAACTCAGTCTCTATGATAAAAAATAACCATTCTTTAAGAATCCACAAATTTGGGCAGGCAAGATAGCTCAGCAGACGAAAGTGCCTGCTTAGGCAAGCACAGGGACTGGGGTTTGATCCTTGGCTCCACTTGCCATGCCAGCCCTACCCCAGGCACCCTGAACCAGTGACTGAGTCAGGGTGTGGTGGTGCATGACTGTAACCCCAGTGCTGGGGAGGCTGAAAACAGGAGGACCATTAGGAGTCTGAGCTGTGTAGTGAGATGTACCAAACACTTAACATCGTTAAAAATCCACAAATTTAATAGTTTCTCACTTTCGTGGAAAATATTTCTTTCCTCTTGAGCCTATGGTTATGTGCAAAAATGTCTCTTTATTGCTACCATAGCATAAGTGCCATACACTGCCATTGTGCAGAGCCTGCACACACGTCTTAGTCTTCCTTGGTATCTAATACAGAACATATGAAATTATAGGAGTTAATGGAAGTTTAAATAAGAAACAAGGGAATCCATTTTCAAGTTGGAAATCCGTGTACTGAGCTAATTTTTCTGATGATCTTAATAAGCTAAAGTCTGAAGCAGTGATTGTGAAAGGAAAATTCTTGAACCAATATACTTAATGGATGATGCTTCCTGGCCAATTGTAGAATAAAGATTCAATAACTCCATCATATTCCTCATGCCTAGAATACTAATGGATTAAAAATTGTCTGAAACACAGTACTCAAGCATCTATGACCTGGGGAAGCCTCCTGATTGCATATCGTATTTATGCAGTGATTTTCATTTATATTCACTCCTTGTAACCCAGGCCTTACACTGCATTGACAGCTTGTCAGCAGTAATGGAGGGCGCTCCCTTTGGAAAACTTCACACAGCTTGTGCCACTAGTAAGGGAGACAGAAAAACATAGCAAGCCTGTTTTACTCAATTAGCAAAGATATGTAGGTTGTCTTGTTGTGCAGCTGGGCAATTGGCAGTGGAGGAAGCTAATTTTATGGTGTATGAAAGCCTCTCTTAGTTGAGTTGAAATCCCAGAAACTCAGTATTTACTCTTCACTTTCTCCTAACCATTTTGCAGATTTTTTTTTTATCACCATAGTGACAAAAGAGTCTGATTGCCTGTACAATCAGAAATTAATGGAAAATCATCAACATAAATCTTGAGTAGGTAGATTATTGGGATATATATATATATATATATATATATATATATATATATATATATACATTCCTTTGTGACATTCAGGTCTTCTAGTGTGCAGTGTCATGTAAGAAATACTAAATTTTTAGTTTTTATACTAAATTTGTAGTTGTTATATGTTGGTATAAAATCTAACACTTGTAGGCTGTGAATATAGTTAGATTACTATTGGGTTCTCAATTCTCTCATACATCATGCTTATAACAGTGTTGATTTTGTTGTCATGTAATCATCTTGAGGATCACTGTACAAGCATTTGTGAAATTATAAAATCCAGAGCAACATACAAATATAGATGCATGTATGACTGTACCACAACACCACTGTCAGAGACAGCGATGTCTCCCAATTGCTCACAGCTAATGAACCATCTTTCAACTTGCACAAATTTTTGTCCCATTTTGTGATGATGCATTATTTTTTCCAATTTGATGACAAAAGTGAAACAAAATTATTCAGTGAGTTTCTCAGTAATACCAGGCAAATATCAACATCATGTGGTTCTTGAAATCTACTGTTTCCTACTCCGGTCATGCCACTTTAGGTGGGTCATTGAAGGACACTCTACTGAGATGACATTTTGGCAGATCTTTGAAAATAATGAAGCAAAAACTTGGAACAAGGTGAAAGGAAAGCATTCTCTGGATGTGAAAATACCAAGTCAACAGGCCCTGATCCAGGAAGTATCATTGTTTTCAAGGAATACCAATAAATTCAGCATTACTGAAGTCAAATAAAAGAGAAAGAAAGAAGACACGAGCAGTTGTCTATTGCATTCTCATAGACTACAGTGTTTTTGTCCTTTGTTATTTGAGCAATGAAACAGCATTGAAGTCCAAGTGATCTGATTTAGAACTAATTCTACTTCCTCCTGCCTCATTCTCCTTCACCTGCGGAAGAGAAAAGTAAATGTGAAAATAGCAGATTCCACAGAGATCAGACCTACTAAGGACCTGGAAAATTGCAGTTAGGATAGTGCAGAATAGTCCCCTCTGGAAATATTTGTAGGGTGCTGTCTACAATTATGTTGACTAAATGCAAGGACAGAGAGAAAAAAATAGTACTTACAATAGTTTAGCTTTTGGTCTCAACAAGGGTATTCAGGAAAGACTTAAGGAGTTTAGAGGTAGACAAATTAGAAATTTGGGTCCAGGTATATTATTTGTGTGCTTAGAAACCTAAGGGCAGAAGTTGAATTGTCTTAGGGGTATGTGTGTCTTGTGTCATGCTGACAACAACATAATGCTCACAGCATCCTTCTTGTATGCCAGACATAGGTCTGCATGTCAGTGGGTGCCAGCTCATTTAATAGGTCACCAGTGCTACGTGGTGGCGCACATGCCCAGGTGCATCTGTCCTCAGGTCTTGGAACAAATGAGAAATTGGAGCTCAGTGAAGAAGCTGTATAATAACCCTGTGCGACAATGTATGAAATAGTTGTTCTAGGTTAGATTAAGACATTCAATAATATCAAGTACTCAGGTTATTTTGCTAATTTTCAGTCTTGCTGTCATGCTAAATAAACATGTTGACTTTTTGATCTATTGTGATTGTCTGATGGCTGTAACTACTTTAAAAATCAGGACCTCACAAATTGGAATTCAAGGAAAGATGAATGAGCCCAACCTAATTATAGAGGAGATGTTCATCAGGGAGGAACATCTCTAAGGAGAATCCAATCAGACTGATGACTCCTTATGTCTCATAGGACTGATTTTATTTCTCTAAGGAGTTAACGAAAGAAATGATCTCTTTTCACGTTCCTTGGATGGCTTTTAATCAAGAGATTTGCAGTTGATGTACTGTGAGAGGCAACCAGAGGTGAATTATACATTGGGTTAAAACATAAACAGTTGAAATTACCTAAGGGTGAAAAAGAGGAAATCCTTGCGGCCCATCACAGGCTGCATTTGTGGTAGGTTGATATGTGTCTGTAGATATGTATGTTCTTCATATTTGGAACTATCCCTTGGAAGCTATTTTGATGTAATTTCACAAAATTCTGGAAATATGTTTGTAAATACAATGAATTATAGCCTATAGCTCCAGGTTCATGCAGCATAATTGATCTTTTCCAGGAAGTCAATGTCTCTATTAAAGACAAATGTTAAGAGTAAAAAAACAAAAGATCTATTGATAAAAAAATACATTTGAAAGGACTTGTATTTCCTTTGTGAAAAATGTGTAAAACTGGGGAAAGCAGGACAATTTTTTTTCCAGAGAAATAATCGTTATCAGTTGTAATTTGTTTTAGCTGCATGCCTCAATTGCCTTCGAAATTAGTAATTTTAAAAGTTACACATTGATTCTGTAAAACTAATCAGGATACCATAAATGTAATTCTTTTGCATCAGCTATTTCTACATCTAGAGAAGGAAACATTTTAAGTTAATGAGCAAGTTTAAGAAGAAAGAAGGCCTTCAGAGAAAAAAATTGTAGGAAGCTATTCCCCTTGGACTTGTTCTTAACCATTAATACAGGAAACTTCAAAGCTCCTTGCATATTCAAAGAACTTATTGTAACACAGGCAATTTTGCAGGGTAGCACTTCATTGATAAACAGCTTAGCACAGGATTTTTTGTGGAGTACAATAATAATTCATATTATTGAATTGAAGGCAGCATGGGACATAGGAAATAGATTAGTGCACTCTGTTTCTTCTGGAATTTGGGGCATGCCATTCTGTGGTATGATATTCTAGTCTCACAGTGCTGTCAGAATGAAAGGCTCAGGGAGGTGAGACAACCAGTCAACTGATCAAGGTGTGATAATGTATGCAACCAGAACAAGACCAAAAGCTTCATTTTTTGACACCAAGGTTGGCATCAGACTGGTACCTAATGACTTATTTCACAGTTTATTGTTTACTTACAATTTTTGCAGAATGGTACTTTGAAAAATGATATCGAAGCAAAGTGTCTAGCAGAGGAATACTCATTGTTTTCTGGTGTTTAAATCTCTTCTTGATGTGTATACATAATGAGGACAGTCTGTATTATGTTACTGTGCTGCTGAGAAAGTTTAGATTAAGTATGGGCAGAGAACTACACAAACAAAGCCATGACTCCTTCTTCTGAGAAGATGACAGGATCTCCTCAGGACCTCCACAACCTTTTCCAATTTTGCCTCCCCTGTTGTGTGCTCAGAGTGGGAAGCTCTGACTAGGGCTAGTTATTAATTATGCTTTCTACTGAGAAATGCTGTTGTTTTTTATTCAATGGGAAATATAAAAATTATTTTCCAAGATAGCACCAATCCCTCCAGTCAGATATAATTTTCCTTGTATGCAGAATTATCTCCTTGTGTCATCAACACTGTCTTTTTTGCTATACGTGTACACCGAAATTCTCCCATACTATGAATACACCAAGGACACTTGCCAGGGACATGTCTACTTGGTGGCTGTTGGCGCTGTTTCATTTTTTCAGGGACTGCCATTAGACTGCCAGAAATTCTTTTTGACTTCTCAGTCTCTCAGTTGTTAAAATTCAACTAATTCTTCAAGAAAATAGAAAAGAGTTCTTGTGCTGAGTACCGTGCTTACCTTTCTGGGCTTCTCTTTGACCTGGTTGCACAAGTCTGGTGGCCTTAAAAGATGTGGAATCCTTCAAGTAAATTCTTTTTAATGTCATTTCTATGTTTTCTAGTTGTGTCTGAAGAAAGATTATTCTGGGAAAAGCTTGACGACCCTTACCAGCACTAGACACGGTTACTGTTATGTTTTACAGTGGCGGGAACTAGCAAAACTCAGTGGTTGGTTATAATGAACAAGCTGAGTCCATCCCATTAACATGATACTTCCACAGTATATAAGGACATAAGCTTCTTGGTTAGTTTAAAAAAAAAAAGTAAATTAGTACAATTCCATGGTGCTGTCATCCTATTTTATTGTTGTCATGAAACAGCTATATCTCAGACAGTGTTTTCTTTTTATTCTTAGTTCTGGAAGAAAAATGATCTGGAAGAGAGTTGCAACCCCCTGTAATATACTTGGAAGTGAAGGAGAAATATGTATTTGTTATTGTAAGTCAAAAAGTAGATTGTGGAGTCATTTGTTATTATGAAATAACTTTCCTATTTTATTCCCTTTCCTGCCACTGGGGCAAAATACTACACACACAATTTAAAAGAAGAAAGGTTTGTTTTGGCTAACAGCTTCAGAAATTTTCTTCCATGGATGGAAGTCTCCAAGGTAAGAATAGGACAGAGGGCAGTGGCATGGTGGAGGGGAAGGAGCTCTGCCCGTGACAGCTGGGTAACAGAGAGAGAAGGGAGAAGCCAGGGCCAGGAACACAGCCTTACATATTGCAAGCCAGTGACTGCCTCTCGCCAGTTCTCACACTCTAGCACCACGTTTCGTTACTAAACTCATCAATGGGTGAACCCCCTGATGAGTATAGTGAACCCGTGGCACAATCACTTTCTGCATACATGAGAACTTTGAAACATATTTTACGTCTAAGTAATAACACTCTGCTAATTGAGCTGAGGCAGATCTGCTACATAATTCAGTTTAAATTGGCAAATCGTAGTTTATGAATGAGAGAAAAAAATGGAATCTATCAGTGTGCACATTGACACCAGAAACTAATAAAATCAAACAGAAATCAATTGCTCTTATTACATAAACTCACGCTTCTTCTGAAAGAATAAGCATGAAGAGGTGGGCAAAGCTGTAATAATGATTAATCAGATTCTGTCTGTCATGTAGACACTACTCTACTGCATTAGTCTGTGAAAGCCTACGCCTTTACTCTTTTCTCATTGATAGGGTAGTAACCGTACGTACATGAACTCAGTAGACCTGCTATGCCTATCACATCTAAGGCTTGATGAGTGTCAGCAGAACATTACTCAAAACTGTGGAATTTCTGTGCAGCAGAATACTCAGAGTAACACCACGGGGCTTCTACTGCAGAAAAAGAAGTTTATCTTACAGTCAAAGAAATAAGCAAAGCCCCTTATCTTATTTTGGAAACTATGAGTTCTGCTTAAAAATGCCACCACAGCTTTGGATCTTCCCCTCTGAAGTGAGGATGTATATGTTCTCTGTAGAGGCTGCTCCTACAGCCTATTCTCTGAAATGAAAAACATACAGATCAGAAATTCAAAATGCAGTAGCAATCAGAGTCAAGTTGCATGTTCGCAGATATAAAAGTTTCTCATTGAGGTTTTAGAATATTTGTTACACAAGAGAACAGTGCTCCAAAAAGTAATGCCAGAAATGGGTACTGACATAACAGAGTATGTCTGTACTCTAACATGCTTTCTTAGAAATGTGAGAAACATCAATGATGGAATTTTTATTGGAAGATAAAAGAGATAGTACCAGACACCATGAAATGTGTAGTACACTGAAAATCATAAGAACTTAGATGGAAAGAAATATATCTAAAATATTCATGGATTGTAAGAGAATAGGTTTTGAGGCAAAATTTTTTTTCCCTAGATGTTTTGTTTATTGAATACATAAGGCAGATACTACATGACAAATACCAGTGTATGTCCAGGATAATATTGATTCAGATACAAGTACAGAGGTAAGCATTTGAACACAGATATAGCAAAAAAATTGTCCAATTTGTTAGTAATAGGATTTGTAGCTCCTTAATATATGTGATCTTTTTTAAATCTTGAAAATTTGTGAAAATAATTAGCTCTGATGTTGAGGCATAAGCCAAAATCAAAGACACATTTCTGGATTCCTTTGTGAAGGAATGAACTGCTATCGGTCCAGTACTTTTTGGATGGATTTTTTCTTTTTAGTTGAATCCAATGGCTCAAGATAAAGGTATAAGAAGTGAGCTCCCAAAGGAGCTTTCAGTGATGCAGGGTTTTTAAAAATATTATTGATGTGGATGATAGCAAAAGCAATTAATGAGACCAAATAATTATGCATGAGGAACAATGAACTTTTCTAGGAAGCAGAGCTTGTGCTTAACCACAGCACAATACTGGATTTTAGAGTCAAAAATTTTATTAAAATTGCCCAAAAGAATTTTCAAGAAGTTAGTGTTCTATGAATTCTGGATAATTTCCATTTCTTCCTTTCAAAATGGGTTTTATATGTGCGTGAGTGGGTGCAGAACACTTGTCTTTTTAGTTCATAGGTCTCCACATCAAGAGATAACACAGCTCATATTTTGTAAAGACTATCATCAGACCCTTCTTGAGGGCTTGGTTGGATGAAATTTGAACCATTTGCTTTAATAAATGAGCAAAATATCTTGAATGGTGGATTGAAAAAAATATTTGTGACCAAGAAGAACCTTTCCATAGATCACCTCATTGCTCACAACAATCAATTTTACCCACCTACTTTACTGTGAAAGGAGTGTGCTTGCCCACCAATAGAGTTTTTCTTGCCGATGTCTTTGATGGGTGATATTTACCTCCTTGATACATCTACATGGGCTGTAACCTGCAGTAAGCTTTTGTGAGTGGCTGTTAGCCAAAAGAATACACTCCACAGATAGCAAAAGCTCTTAGAAGCAGCCCTAGTTCCTGCCTGCCTTTCCAGTCAGTCCTCTCAGGATAGTGTACAGGGCCTAATGGACTGAGACAACTGCTACCTGGATCCCAGAATCCAAGGATAAAGAAATTCAGAGGGTAGAGGTGAGACATATTTACAGATGGAGTAAAGCCACAGGTAAGAGTGAAACAAGATGGAAATATTTCCGTTTCTTGTTATAGAAAGCACAAAACCACAAAGCCACAATTTGTCCCTTCAATTTCAATAGAAGCATGATTTTCAAGATCTATACAGATGTACATCTTGAGCTCAGGGTTCATAGCATGCTGGGTTTTATGCTGGAGGGGAAAATAATAATAAGACAACGAGGCCAATCTCAACTTTATCTTTATGCATCAGCTAATGTTTGTTAATCAGTATCTTTACATTTCAGAGTCTTTGCCTATGACATAAAAACATAACTTGTCTAACCATCCTAGATATTTAAAAGAATCCAAAAGATATGCAGTCAAAATATTTTATAATTGACATTAATATGCAAATTTTCCCGCTTGAAATTGGAAAGGGGGCTGGTCAAAAAGCTCAGGGGATTAAAGTGCCTGCTTAGGCAGATGCCTGTGGTGTCGGCCCCTCCCCTGGGGCACACTGAAAGGGCAATTGAGACTGGGAGAGGCAGTGCACACCTGTAATCTCGGCGCTTGGGAGGCTGAATACAGGCTGATCACAATGAGTCTGATCTATGCAGTGAAACATTGTAGACTCTGTAGATCCAAAGTCAATAAAAAGAAAGAAAGAAGAAAAGGAAAGAAAGGAAAGAAGGAAAGGAAGGAAGAAGAAAGAAAGAAATTGAAAAGGGGTACTTTCTTTTGAATAACAGTGATAGTAGAAAAAACAATTGTTGCCTTGAAAATGAAATGCTTAAAGATACCGAATATGCTTGTTTCATATAGATGGAAACACAGAAGGAAACATACGCTTGTACAAGAAAATGATGTGCTAGGTATATAGTAAGCAGAGAATGAGGGCAGGGAGATAGCTCAGCTCAGTGGGTTAAGTGTCTGTCTAGCAAGTTCAAGGTCCTCAAGTTTGATCCCTGGTACCAGTGAGGGGCAGGGGGATAGGGATGACAAAGACACAGAGACAGACAACAAAAAGCCTGTGGATTGGGTCAGCTTCAAAATGTAGTAAAACTTAAGATGCATATAAGATTTTTAAAAACTTTGTTTACTTATGTTACGGCTGGCTCAGCCTTCCCTGGTGATGGGGCTGGTGCAGCATGTGGTGCTGGGGACTGAACCGTAGTCCCTGTGGTTGCCTCAGCTTGCCTAAGTAGGCACTCTAGACCACTGAGCTATCTCGTCTGCCCAAGATCCATGTAAGATTGATTGTCATGATAATGTGATTTTTCAAACTTTATATGATGTTTGCTTTTGCAGAGGAAAAATTTGAAGAGCAGAAAATCTTCTACAATATTCCTTTTCCAGGGCCTGGGGAAATAGCTTAGAAGTCTAACGACCTGCCTGGCAAGTGTAAGGACCTGAGTTTGATTTCCAGTACTGCATGCCATGCCTATCCTGTAATCCCTGGCTTACCATACCATCATGAAGCTAGGTGTGGTGTTGCAAGCCTGCAATCCCAGCACTGGGGAGCTGAGAGAGGAGGATCACTACAAATCCAAGATGCATAGCAAGACCCAGTATCAAATAAATAAATGATAGTTGTAAAAAATTAAAATAAATAAATTATTCCCTCTCCAATCCCTGCCCAGCATTTCATATCCAATTACAAAGAAAAAAAGTATTTTACTTAATTCTTCACCATGTTACGTTCTATGAAAGAAGCAATGATGTGAATTGAACTGCAACTATGTGCTGAATACTGGGCTAATCAAGGTGCTCCTGTGTATTGGTCTTTTACTCTGGCAGTAAGAAAGTGTCCAAATTTTGTGGACATGTCGGCCTGTTGAATAATTTTGTGATGAGAAGCTAGAAATAGGAAGTCTTTTCTCATCAGGTGGCACTTTTCTGAGCTTCAAGTTATTAACATAACTCATTTAAAAAGTGTTTATTAAATGTCTGGTGTCAGGTGTTCTGCTAGCTGCCAGGATGTCTAGATGAAAGATGTAATTTAATGTCAAGGAAAAATTATCATGGCTCCATGAATTTTCAAGGACTTGAATAAATAGTGATATTTTTGAAAAGACAGATGAATACATATGGTTAGAAAAATTGATTGACAAAACTATAAATCAAATGTATGTGGAGTTGATTAACACACACATATTACAATATGGGGATCAATTTGAGGAAATTTCCTATAAGTGAAGGGTATATTGAATAAAATCAAAGAGTACATGAGAGTTATGTAGATAAAGAATGAAAGAAAAAAAAAAACCCAAATATGAAATGGGAAAAATAAGACATGGGCTTAGCTGGTGATGATAAAATTGTGGTCCCCACAGGAGGTACCACATAGATACTTGAAGCTGTCCCTAAGGAAGCAGAACAGTACCTTGGGGTGTGACTGGATTATTGATCAGAGGCTGGAGCTTGCAAAGTGTGTAGCTGAGGGGCCAGCAAGATGACTCAGTAGTCTAAAGCAACTGCTTAGGAAAGCTTAGGCAACCACAGGGAACATGGTTCAATCTCTGGCTCCACCAGCTCCACCCCCAGGGTAGGCTGAGCCAGCCATAAAAAAAAAAAAAAGTATGTAGCTGAGATAAATAAATTTTGATTGTTTCCCATTTCATTGCAAGGGCAGTTAGGAACAACTTAAAAGAAAAGAAGACAGGTAGTGTTTCACACATTCCTATTGGTCTATGTGAAGTTCTAGGAGCATGATGAAGCCTGATCTAGATGCGGAATTGCACAGACTGTGAAATTGTAGAGAGAAGAATTAAGTGGGAGAAAGATGAGGCAAGTGGTAGCAAGGGCCCGACCATGTAGGGCTTTGTAATTTGTGTTAAGAAACCAAGGCTTTAACTCATGAACAGCAGGACAATGTTGAGGACTGAAGGTTGGCCTGAATGGTAATGACAGCATCTCTCACGTATTTGAGGTGTCACCGGCAGTGTTGCCTGTTACAGGAGGAAAAGAACTGAAGGAAAGAAGCTGCTGTGAGGTGGTCATGGTGAGGTGGAATAATCCTGCTACATTGTTAAAGGTGCTGTAATCGTTTAACATCACCACACAACATTATAGGAATGTTCACAGTATAGCATTTCTTTGTTTTTGTCTCTTTCTTTCCTCTTCAGTCTGAGTGTTGATCCCAGAGCCTTACGCATGCTAAAGTATGGACACCACTCAGATGGCCCTGTGTAAAGCCGGAGCATATTTCCTTTTCACAGTTACAGAAACTTTATTAAATTACTGTATTTGAAATGAACTTAAAAGTTGCTTTTATGAAAAAGTAAATGAATTTGACAAGCTGTTAGGTAGACTCAAAACAGAAGGAAGAACCAAAATAAAATTAAAATAGAAAGAGAGATAGTACAGCTGATAGAACAGAAGGACAAAGAGTTATGACAGCATACATACCAGGAGTAAAATAATAGGACAATGTACTGAATAGCCTGGAAGAACTGGATTAAATTTGCAGAAATACACAATGGATAATAATGTGTAATGAAATGAAAAAAATTAAATAATGGAAAAACAAAAAATAGTCATAGACTAATGAAAATTAATGTGATAACTTTAATAATTAAAACCACCCAAGGGCTGGAGAGATAGCTCCGAGGCACAAGTGCCTGCCTGGCAAGTGCAAGGTTGTGAGTTTGAACCCTGGTCCCGCAAAAAACAAACAAACAAACAAACAAACAAACAAACCACCCAGCAACAATAAGGAAAACAAAAGCTCCATCACAGACTAGATGGCTTCCCTGGAAAATTCTATAAAATATTTAAAGAAAAATTAAAATGAAGCTTTCTCAAACACTTAGAAAAAACCTGAATAGGAGGAAACACTTTTAAAGTCAGCATATAAAGTCACCATAATCCTAACACCTAAGCTTAATAAAGACATTATAAGGAAGGAAAACTGCATGCCGGTATTCCTGCTGAACATTGATAAAAAAATATACTCAACAAAATAACAGCTCATTAAATTCAACAGTACATTAAAAAGATCTTACAACATGACTAAGTAAGATTTACTCATAATACATAAACATGGTTGAACATAGGCAAATCAATGTGATACATTCACAGAATGGAAGATAAAAATCATGAATCGTCTCCACAGACACAGATCAAAAGTGCTAGACAAATTAGCTACAGAAAGACTGCCTCAGCATTATATAATAAAGATAAAGACAGTTAACATTAATTCAACAGTGAAAAGTTGAAAACATTGTATCCAACATCAGGACAAGATCGTAAAGTCTACCCTGGCAGTGTTAACTACTCTAGTTAGAATAGTACTAGCGATTCTAACCAAAGCAATCATGACAGAAAATGAAATAAAAGCTATCCAG
>PVKN010013753.1:0-19699 GCA_004027915.1 Capromys pilorides | reverse complement strand
GAGCTAAATTTGATGCCTTGGTACATTCCCTAGGAGAAATAAGCTCTCCTGGCTCCTGGCTCCTTAGTAACCCTGATGGCTTTACCCCTCCCAGCCAACCACCCACCCACCAGGACTTTCCTTTGACCAGCTCACCCCAGACCCTGTTCTGCAGGACCAAGAGCCCACGTGTCAGTAGTAGTATTCTGGAACCACCTCCTCACCAGTGCCTCCCAGCCCAGCCCTCTTCTGCTCTTCTGACTTGTCCTCACATCACCAAGAATACAATTCCTTCTTTAAAAAAAAAAAAAAAAAAAAAGTCATTTTGCTCTGAACTAACAGAGTCAGGCCTCATTGTTCCCAATATAACCAGCCAATTTCTGAGCTAGAAGAGTGCTGAATTGGAGCGGGAAGATGGGCAATTGGGCAGGGTCGGCTAGGGAAGTGGGAAGCTGAGAATGCTCGGAGGAGCCTAAGTCCTCTGCTCAGAGCTGGGGAAGAGGGACTTTGAGGGTCTCTGGAGGCTCAACTAGAGATGACACCTGAACTTTCCGGTCTCTGTTTCCTGGTCTCCTCACTGCATTTAATTACAAGCTTACCTGGAATGTACCTTCTCTGACAAAGTCTGCTTTAAATCATTCTTCCCTGCCCTAATATCTCCTCCTGCTTTGCTGCAAGTTTCTACAGCAGAAATTCTAGGCAAAGAGTGGTAGAACATCTCCAGAGTTGGGGAGACCATACCTAGGTTCTGCTTGTAGGGAGTTCCACACACACCATTGCTGTTACAAATTACATTTATAAGCAGAAATCATATTTATTTATCTTTACTTCTTCAGTTCCAAATACTGTTCCAGACTCACAGTAGAAAGCTAAAAAATGTCAAATGAACAGAATATATGAGCAGCTAATATTTCTGGAATAATTGTTGATTGACTGACATCAGCTATCTAAAGGGACATCAGAATGCTCTCAAAAGAAATAAATTCATTTCCCATAGTCCTTAGAATAGAACGGTCCAACTGACCTGGGTGACGATCAAAATGTTCTGTATCCATGCCACCCAATACATAGACACTAAGTACATGGAGCCATGAAGCACTGGAAATGTGCTATTGTGAATGAGGAACTAAATTTTTGAATTTTAGTTAATTTCAAGTTACATAGTCACATATGGCTGGTAGTTACTAAATTGCACAGATATAGTTCTAGAAGCAGGTGCCCTCGGAAGCAGGCTGGTGACTTATAAATAAAACGAACATGAAAGCATCTGTTAATAGTACCATGCTTAAGTGCCTGGCTCTGGAGCCCTACTATCTAGAGTTCAAATCCCCACATTGCAAGTTACGAGCGAGTTATTTAACTCTATGTGCTTTTATCCCTCATCTGAATAACACAAGTTAATATTTACCATATGATAGAGTCCTGTAAGGATCTAATAGCTAATATATTAAAGCAGTGGTTGACATAATGGATATTTTAAATTGTATGTTGAGTCTAAATGTGCAGCTACAGATGACAGAAGTATATTCTGGGAGATGCAGAGTTAGACTATTTCATTCCACAACCCTAGATAGTTCGGCCTCCCTACACCCAGGTTGTGTGGTACACACTCAGACTGTGACTGGCAGAAATGTTATGAAGCACATGACTATATTGATTCACCAAGTGTCAAACACTGTGCAAAAAAAAACTTGACAATAACCTGGAGAGCAAGGGATGCTTAAAAATCAAATTAAAGGTGAGAAACTGAGGCTAACGAAAATGAAGAGATTTGAGCTGACTCTGCCTAATTCCAGAACCTCTACCCCAAGGAGATAAATAAGATCATATATATGACCTATATTTAGTACACATTAAAAGTTCCCAGCCTGTCTCAGTTACTCTTCTCTCATTGCTGGGACAAATATCTGACACCCAAAATGAAGGAAGGAAAGATTTATTTAGCTCTCAGTTACTGGAGGTTTCAGTCCATACTTGGCCAGCTCCAAGGCAGACTGGCACATGGCAGAGAGCAGCAGTTCATGGCAGTGGGACAGCAGCGAAACAGTGACAGAGGTACCATTGAGGCCAGCAGAAAGCAGCAGAGGGAGTCTCTCTGTCTCTCTTTATGTTACATTCAGGCTCTCTGCCTCTGCCTATCCACCTCAGACCACATGCATAATCCCAGCCACACTCAGACCCATAATCCCATCAGCACTAAAACACATAATCCCAGTGGATCATGAGTCAAGTCTCAAACTCGAGAAGTCCCCGCCCCATGCTTGCATGAGGCTTCTGGGGGACAACTAGATACAAACCATAACACAATCAGAGGCAATTTGCCATGCCAGGAACAGCTAGCAGTGTCTAGAAACATTTGAGATGTCGCAAATAGAGGCAGATCTTACTGGAATCCAATGGAAAGAGGCCAGGGAAGTTGTTGAACATCCCTTAGTGCATGGGACAGCCCCACAGCAAAGAACTATTCAACCCAATTGTCCAAGTGCTAAGGCTA
This sequence comes from Capromys pilorides, assembly GCA_004027915.1. NCBI lineage: Eukaryota > Metazoa > Chordata > Mammalia > Rodentia > Capromyidae > Capromys > Capromys pilorides. Next base: position 17,226 of record PVKN010013753.1, on the reverse strand, counting down.
GGAAACCATGGGCTGGAGCCTCCTGGACAGAGATCTACACAACGGGGAGGTGCATCAGAACTATTTTCAGCAGAACTCATCACTGGGCATCAGGAACAGCAGGCTAGCCAGTCAAGGAGTTCAGGGAGACAGTTCAGCCCTTAAAAATCACAGACATTCTCTGTTGGTCACACATAAAGACTATGTGGCCAGCATTGCAAGGGATGGGGCAATGTTTGAAAGACAGAATCTCTACTTTCTAGACCCTGGTGATGAAGTAGCCCTGATGCGAGGTTAAGGAAGAAGAAGAAGGATCCAGGGGGCTGAGTCACTCTAGACAATAAAGGGAATTGGAGAATCACTCCACCCCATTCTTTTATTTCTGAGTGAGAGGCACAGAGAAGAAGGGCCCAGAGCCACAAACAAGGTGGATCAATAGCAGGGAGCCCCTACCAAGGCCAAGCACCCCCCAACTAATTATGCACAAAGCACGAATGATACAATCCACTAGAGGATGTCGGAGTCAATGTTCCATTGGACTGAACAGTGCCCAGTCTCCAGCTAGGCTAGCATGGCATCCCACACCATCAACAGCAGTAGCATCTCTAACTACTGAGCACTTACTTACCCCATGCCATTAGCTTCAAAATGACCCTATGTTACTGACTGAGCCAACTGTATCCAGCCCCAGGCTACCAGACTTGAGGAGAATGGCTCTTAGCCACCATCTGTCCTTGCCTCTTGGAATCAGACAGGAGCCTGGGCAGCAACTGAAATGGGCCCACGCTTGGCTCTGTACCTCCATGTAGCACAACTGGACAGCACGCTGCCCTCACCCTGCATCCTCATCCAGAGCTGACCCACTGTAGAAACCTCAAAGGTCTCACAGACCTTGGTGCACACGTATATCTGGCACATAGTAGGTGCTCTACCAATATTTTTAAAAATGCACCACAATGGGGAGGTTGGCTCCTTGTGTTCCACAGATGGACAGCAAAGTGACAACTCCTCCTATCCCTGCTATGTACAGGCTCTGCATTTGGCATTCATAGCCCAGAAACACCAGTGAAAGAAGACAATAGCACATGGCAGTTAGTGTTGGAATAAACCAAACGCTGGGACATTTAGAGCTCACACTCTCAATGCTTGGAGATCAGGAGCCAGGGAGCAAGGAACAGAGAGACCTCATTGGATCCAAGCACTGGGATAGAACTGGAAGGAACAGGAGGAGTCTCTGGAGAGATCTGGAGTAAACAGTGAAGGGAAAGGCATTCCCAGTGGAGGGATCTGTGAGAACAAAGACACAGAGGCAGGCAAGGCAACTGGGGTGGTGATGGGGGATTTCATTTGGTTAGAGCCCAGGAGGCAAGACAGGAGGCCTTGTGAGACGGGCTGGGCAGTGAGGGTCCAGAACATCCTCTAGGTGGGAGCAGACTGGTGTTAGTGATGCTTCGAAAGGGATTTGCAAGGGAATTATTTACAGTGGTAACAAGCAAGCACTCATTTAGCTTATATCTCACATTATACAAACACGGCATTGAGCTCTGCAAGTTAAGGCCCTAATGCCACTCTAAATTAAATTCATCAGTGTCTTAATTAAGATCTATATTTAGTTCTTAATTAAAGGGAAGAAAAAAATCCACGATGAGATTTGGAATGGAGATAAATCATCCTTCTGCCAGCATAAGGGGCATATACCCAGCCACATTCAAGAGTTGGCCCCCTACCAAGGATGACTGTATTTTAATCTTCCTACCTCTTGCTTTTCTCTCCCTTCTTCCTCCTTCATTATTTCTTCCACTTATTCTACTTCTATTTATTGAGAACCTAATATGTTCCAGACATTGAGCTTTGATCCTGTATGAAATAAAATACATGGTCTCTGCCCATAGTCCAAAGAAGAATGCCAGTGGACGCACACACATCTCAATTTCAAGATGCTCTGGGTCACCCCATTAACCACTGCGGTCATCCAGGGATAAAAGTCCTGATGTCCAGACACCCTAGGCAATGCAGAGGAAGAGCTGCCACTGTCCTGTGCCCACATGGGTAGTGACTTAGCTTGAGATTTTGAACACAGTTCTCCCACTCTGTGCATTCAACCTTCTTGAAAACAAAACAAACCCAGAGGAGGTTTGGAGCACAGTAGAGAGACTGAGGGCCAAAGCTACCAGGACACACAGGTTCAGGCCCGGACCCACCTTGCTCTTCAGCCTTGGGCCCATCACTGTCTCCTAGGGTTTCTATTCCCGGGCCTGCTCAGTGGGATCATCCTCTTTGCTCCCTATCTCTCAAAGATTGCTAGGAGGACGAGTTAAGACAATGGCTGGGACTCTGTAAGCAGCCACATTCTGTAGACTTTTTTGTGATTATTTTTGTGATGTCTTCATGGCCTGGCATTAAAGATGACCCAAGTGATACAGGTGAATATTCTTGAAACAATCCTTTAAAAGTTAAGATGTAAAATTAGGAAATCACCTGCAAAGAAGAAATTTTGAAGTTCAAGTTTGGGTTTGGGTTTTGACGAGATCGAATCGATGGTCAGGGGTCAGTAGGAAGAATCATTATGGCTATATTAGCACATCCATAAGTGATCAGCTGTGGCTTCCTGGGTGATACAGAAGCCTGGCAGGCTCTGGAAGGGAGTACTCATCCCACCAGCCAGAGAGCCTTACAGATGGCGTGCGGGTCCTCCGTTCTCCCTGCCCTTAGCATGCTGCATAATGATTGATAGAAGAAGAATTACTGATGCGGTAGCTTGAGTGAGGACATATTTTGCAGCAGCCTGCTCCAGGGGGTCAGGGCGGGGCAGCCCTCCAGATTCCACACCACCCTCCTTGTGCCCCAAGCTGAGGATGAAGGTACAGGAGGGTGAGTAAGGGGACTGTGCTTGTCCCTTCTGCCCTGAGATTCCAGGATTCGCTGTTTTCTGAGGTGCTCTCCCATGAGATGACTTGGGAGGTCAGGACACTTGGAAAGCAGAGTTATCAGGGGATGCATACCAGAACGCAAACCTGCCTTGTAGTAAGGACCATATCCCAGAAGACACATAGATAAGTGAGCCTGGGCTCCTGCCCTCAGCACTGCTGATGAGAGTGAAATCAAGCCAGGACAGCTAGGAGGGACAGACCTGAAGTCACCAGGATTTGAAGCACCTATTTGATCTATTCTGCATCATTTTCATCATCTGGAGCCCACACTGCAACCAGAGCTCCAGGACTGCAGGGACTCTGCAGGGACCTAATCAAACCATGACAGAGTCCGGGCCATCCGTGGTGTCGCTGGCAGAGGCTGCCCCATTGGGGGGGGGGGGGGGGGGGGAGGCTTCATGGGACCCAGATGCCTTATGGCTGCGTGTTAAGACACAGGAGCTGGCTAGCAAACGAAACGGATGGAAGTGCATCCACCCCCGATGGGAAAATATTGCACAAGGGTACAGAACGGAGCAAAGGCCAATTCAGTAGCCAGAGCAGCTTCTGCGTGGTGCGAGGGGATGGGGCATAGGATGCAGGCAGAATGGCCGGAACCAGCCTCAGGGGAGCGTCCACGAGCGCCTCCAGGGGTGAGCTTCACAGGCCTAGACCCTGCTCGCCAGGGAGCCCCGGCTCCTCTACGTAGGGCGCAGTTCGCGCACAGATAAGCACCTCTCCCCAGAAGAGCTCCGGAAGGGCGGGGTCACGCTGCTTCTGGAGCTGGCGACCTGCTGCCAGAGAACACGCACTAAAAGCCGTAGACCCCGCGGGTGCAGCTGGTCGGAGAAGAGGCGGGGTGGGCGCGGAGCCGGCCGCGCCGTCAACTTGGCACTATCGGTGCATCAAAGCGCTGCAGCTGTGGCTCACGGAGCCGGCGTCGCTTTCTTCTCCCCGCTCCCTTCTCCCGGATTAATCAGCGGCTACAGCGCGGCGCTTTGATCCCCGAAATCAAACCCACCGTCTGATGGGTGACTTGATGTTATGCTAATCCGAGCTGATTGAGCTGAGATAATTACACTTCATCCAGGTTTCCTGGGAGTTCCGAATAAATATTGATGCACATCTGTCCCCAGCTCAGGTGTAGCGGGGAGCTTTGCGCTGGCAACAGTTTCCGCCCGCCAGGCCTGGGAGCGAGCGCCGCCGCCGCCCACTCCGGTCGCCACTTGGCTCGGGGACAGGGCACGCAAGGCTGATGGGCCTGAGAGGCTCGAAACGTCCTGTGGAAGGACAAAGACCTGGGACGTGGCAGGCGCCCAGGTTAGAGCTGCGACGCCCGAGTACAGGCTGTGTGTGCTGCCTCACTGTGCCGGGACCTCTCTGACTGAGCCTGCAAATTTCGGGGAAGACGAAGTGCGCGGGAGCGGGGCACCGAGCGCACTCGCTCCCGCCTCCAGGCCCGCAGGGTCCTCCCCACTGAGGGTTGGGATCCTGAAAACTGGGCACAGCCTCCTGGCCGAGATGCTCGGGCTGCGCGCTCCAGGCAGCATAAAGATAAATAATAAAGAAAATGTTCCTGTGGCTCTGCTCCTCCCCGCGGGCTAATTAGGTCTTGTTTGTAAAGCATTTGGAAGACAAAATGCGCCCCGGTGTTAATTATCCTTAGCCCCATCCCGATGCTCTTCCCGCACAATGCAGGGAAACTCCGAGGGTCCCTCGCCAGCCCTCGGCACGCGGGGACCACAGCGGGAGACCTCCTGCTTCTCCATCCCTTTTCTAGGCTCCTTGAATGCTGAGACGCAGAGGCGGGAGAAGGAAAGACCGGTGCTAAACACAGCTAGCCGCAGCTTACAGGGCTGGGGTGATAGCTCAGCGGTCTAGGCGCCTGCCTGGCAATGTGAGGACCCGGGTTTGCTCTCTGATACATGACAGCACCCCACATGGAGCTAGCCCCTGAGACCAGGCTAAAACAGGAGGGTCACTAGGAGTCTGAGATGTGTAGCAAGACCCTGTACCAAGTAAGTAAATAAATGACTTTTTTAAAAACCACAGCTGTACTCAGTCACCCCAAGTAAGGGCCTCTGCCTGAGCAGGAGCCCACGTTTTGAAGGAGCAGAAATCTGTCTGGAGCCAAAGGGGATCTCCTACTAGTAATTTCGGGGATGCTTTAGGGAGTGTCTTCCTTCTGAATCTTTCAGAGTTTGTTCCTGGTTGACCCCAGAGCCGCCACCAATGACCAGAGACCCCATCGTCCAACCAGGTCTCTGGTGAGGTCCATTCTAGAACTGAAGAACCTTGGGCACTTGGACCTGAGCTCAGGGCTGGCTCTGGGTATCCAGGTCATCATCCTGGAGATCGCTCCCTTGCCCTCAGAATGAGGCTGCCCTGGAAGTTTTAAACCTCACTGGGAGGGTTATCTAGTCCCCCCCCTCCCATTTTTAGGAGGGACCACAGATCCGGGGCAGCCCCTGGACTTGCATCCGAAAGCTGCTGTACCACACGGCCAGTTGGGGAGCCTCGCCAAGTCCCAGGCTCGGCTCCTCCCCCAGCGCTGAAGATTCATCTTAGCACTGCCTTAGAACAGCTACAGCATAATTTGGAACTCTTTCCAGTGAAAAACAATAACAAATGATGTCCAAGGCCCTTACGATTTACAAACTGCTTTAGGCGTGATCTGAATATGAACAAGCAGCAGAAGCTGAGAGACATTATGAAGGCTGCCCTACGACAGGCCCCAGCTGAGTGGTGGTGCCAGGCAGGAGCCCAGGAATATTCTCCTCAGAACTGTGCAATGGGGTCCACCTTCAGAGAGAGGAGGTCACAGTGGTGACCTCTTTACACACACTTATTCTTGCACACGCTGTTGTTCACCATTGCTTTCCCACATCTGAGGCTGAGTGCCTAGAAATCCTCCTCAGAAGCATGAGGAACCTCCAGGGTGGCCGCGTAGGAGACAACCCCACAAATCAGGACTGGGCCTCACCGACCCCTTTCACCCCTGAAACTCCTAACACAGAGAGGGCAGGGAGAATGACAGCACAATAATAACAGGGTTCAAAAATGTTCACTGAATTCCAAGCTGTGGTATAATGGCGAAGCTGGTAGCCTAAGGTCTGTGAAAAGCAAAAAGAGGGAAGGATCTAAGTTCACGACCTTTCCTGATGCACGCCCTTTCTCAGACTTCCATTTGCATAAGAAGTCATCTGGAGAATTTCTTTAAACACCCCCTATGTGTACACATACACACACACACATAATTACAGTAAAGATCATTCCTCCAACCTCTCTTTGAGAACCAACCTCTGCTCACCACAAGCTGAGCACAGAGCCCCCAGAGATCAATCCCATAGAAGTAAAGGGGAGGGAAGAACTCCGAGAAGCTAGGAGAATCTATGAAGTCTCCTGCAGGTGCGCCACCAGCTGGTCCGCAGGGCTGGCCTGAGGACAGCACTCTCGAGGCTTCCTCTGAGGGTTTCTACGGAAGGGAGCAGTTTGCCAGACCCCAAGGCCACCACTTGGCACTGGGGCAATGGGTCAGTAGGTGTGATGCCTGCCAGGAACTTTGGGGGATATCACAGGATCGCCTTATCCATGAGAAGTCCAGGGCCTGCACCCCCAGAAATGTTTTCTTTTAAAATCTGAAGAAAATTATCTTTCAAAGAAAGTAAAATGCTTAGTATATAATATTAATTTACTCCTCTGTATACCAATGCAGTCATAAAATAGGTGTTTGTTTGTTTTTAATGGGAAAGTGACTCCTGTAAGCAAACTTACAGAGAGGGCCATGGTGTTACGCCTCGGCCTGGGGCAGGAGGCTGAGGGGCTTGAGCAGGGGAAGCGACTACCCCGGAGCCCAGGCTGATGAATCCTGAAGCTGCCCCAGTCCCTCATTGGTGGCACCCAAGCCAAATGGGAAGAGAAAGCCTCTGGATGGGCCCTAGGGTTGTCATGGTGACTCTGATTGACAATGGGGCTCCCTAGACAGGCACAACAAAGGTCCCTCAATCAATCTGGTCCTACAAGGTGGGCTCCACAGGAGAAAGACAAAAAATAAGGCTGGGTGTAGGAGAAGGAGGATCCGCCCTTCTGGGCCTTTGCATAGTAAAACAATGGAGTCAGAGAGCCAGCCAGATGAGCACATTTTATTTCATGATATTTATTTTTTATCTCCAGCTGGATGTTCGTTATTCTTCTCTATAAGTGGGCAGAAAAAGGAGAAGAAAGAGAGGAGTTGCCACTCTCTGGCTGGGCCTGTTTCTCCAAGGCTCATTCGTCTCCTCACCCTACTGCCTCCCCTGTGTGCCCTAAACACCTTGCAAGGACCTGAACTTTGTATGTCGTAAGCAAGCAGCCCCACCTGGAGTCAGAGGCCACGTTCGCTAACCCAGAAACTAAAATGCCCAAAGAAAACAGGCTAATCAAATTATACATTCCCGAGAACCATTTCTAAGCCAGCACATTCTTTAATCTTAATTAGAAATCTAAGCAGCTCCCACTGTGTCTGTAATCAACATTTAAACAGCACTGACCCCCACGGCGCTAACCTTGAGAGACACACACAGGTCTGTACAGGAGCCGGGGCTGCCCCTCACTGGAGAACAGGTGATGGTGGGCTAGGGGCAAGGTTGAACCACTCAGCTATCCCTCCGCCCCCTAAGACTCCCCTCCTCAGTGACACGCATACAGAGTAATCTATCTGATCGCCACCTACTCTCCAGCACTCACAACTCAGGCCGTTGATTTAATCACCTAACAATTAGAATTGTTTCCTAACTGGCCCACTCTCTGCTGCACCCAACAGTCTTTCTACAAAGCATTTCTGATCCTAAAGATGCCTATAAAACTCTTAACCCTTCCAGAACCCTCCCTGGCCATGTGCCCCTGGTTCTGTGGTCTGGCCCCAACCTGCCTGGTTATCCTACACCCCCAGGATACTGCACTACTGCCGTCCCCTGCATACTCTAAGGGCTCTCACTAATGATTGTTGTTTTCCTTTGTTTTGTTTTCTCCTGGAGATTAAACCCAGGGCCTCACACATGCAAGGCAAGTGTTCAGCTACAATCCCCGGCACTTTTTATTCTGAAATTGAGTCTTGGTAAACTGCACAGGCTAGTCTCAAACCTGTAATTCTCTATCTCAGCCTTCTGAACTGCTGGGGTTACAGGCATGCACCACCCTACCCGGCTTCTTCTGGTAAATAGTTCCTATTTACGCATCAGAACTTGCAAAGAAAAAGTATGGCCTACAGGGGAATCTTTTATCATTTTAATTTTATTTTGTCTTTATTTCTATCAGTTTATTGAAATATAATTTATATAACTGAACACTCCTCTCTTTTAAGATTTTCATATATGTACCAAGTGCCACAGTCACCCGCACAATCTCAGTGTAGACGGTCTCCGTGGTCCCACAAGCAAGCCTCTGGCTTAGGGAAATCAAAATTTTTCTTTTTTCCTTTTTAAGATTCAGCACTCTTAGTCCTTGAAATAAATTGACAACAGACAGATAAACAGGAGGAAGAAAGCATATAAATTTATTAACAAGCAGAAACACGGGACACCTCAAAGGATGTCTACGCAGGTGAAACACAGACACTCTGCAGAAAGAAACCAGGGTTTCTGGAGGGAGTGGTGACAGTCTGGGAAAGCGAGGGGAGCCAAAGACAATGAGCAGAGTCTGTGTCACGATTCAGCGAAGGCTCACAGGTAACAGCTGCCTGTGCCTACCTCTGGCTAGGGCAGTTGTCAGACCCCTCAACTGCTTCTTCTTGGGAAAGAAATTTCCTAGGCAGAAATCTGATAGCAAAGCCCTGCCCAATCTGCTTCATACTAGGTGCAAATTTTGTTTTACAAAAGCACAGCTTTTCTCAGCCATCCTCACCTGTTATCCCCCAGTGGCCATCAGGTGATAAGCTAAAGAAGTGTATTTTGGGGTGGCACATTTCAGTCTCCCTCAGTTCACACAGAGAGGCATAGAGGAAAATTCACAGTCACATGACTCACAACAGCCCCGTGCTCGAAACAACCTAAGTGACCATCAACTGGGGAATCTATCAACAAACTATGGTATAGTGATACAACAGAATACAAAAAGAAGCAAGCTACCATTACAGGCAACAATAAGAACGAACCTCAGAAGCGTTATGCTAAATGGAAGAAGCCAGACCCATGAGACTATTCTATACCCATTTACATGGAATTTTCAGAGCAGACAAACCCACAGAAACCAGAGGTGGGTCAGGAGTCACCTCCTGCTGGGGTGGGAGCAGACATATGGGCATCAAAGGTGTTACGGTTTGTATCTAGTTGTCCCCCCAAAGCCTCATGTAAATCATGGGGCAGTCACGGCTTGAGGAGCAGCACATGGCTCCAGGGGCGAGGCCAGAGGACCAGGGCAGGGCCAGAGAGGTGTGAACCCCTAAACTGACAACATGCACCTCCCTACAGCCCCCAAGGCCTGGTGGCCTCTCTAGGAGGTATGGAGCGGATCATCCTGGACACGGCAGCGCTCAAGCCTCTTCTCCAGACCCTATAGAGCGGGAGCAGCATCTTGAAACCTCCAATAACCGTGAGCTAAATAAACCTTTCCTTCCCTAAGCTTGCATGTTGGGTATTTGTCCCAGCAACGAGAGAAGAGTAACTAAGATAAAAGGGTTCAACAGGGCTGTCCCAGAACTGGCTTGCATACCTTATAAGCCTGCTTATAACCTGTATGCTTACAGTGGATAAATTTCATGATATGACAAAGTTAACTATAAAGTTATTAACCAGTAGGGCAACACAGGTACTTTCAATAATAGGGGCTCAGCATGTGAGTTTGACTGACCGCTTGGGGCCCTCAGAGCCCCACGGTGGTCTGGCAGGGGCCTTAGGGCTAGAGGGTAACAACTCATGGGCAGGGCACCGGGCTGCTAGAAGGCACCGTGAGTGACCCCAGCAAGGCCAGGCCACCGGGATTCAGCTTCCTCCATACTTGGCATGTGGGAGGAGCACCCATGCGTACAGCCAGGGGCCACCAGCACCAGCGAGCACTCAAACGGGAGACCTCAGGAACTGGGTGCTACAGCACAGGTGTATAGCGTGCTGCTGTCCAAACACTGCAAAGGCTCACACTGATGCTACAGGGCCTGGTGGCGGTGGCTCACCTATGGCACGCGTGCTACAGCAGGTTGTTATCACTGAAAGCTCTCCAAGGTTCACCATCACTGACACAGGCCCTGCGCATCCTCCTCTGTCCATCCCACAGGACCTGGGTATCATTCATCTCTACATCCCTAGCTCAGTCCCTGTACATGGTAGGTGTCTGTCTAAGAGCGAGGATTTCTGATGTGTGGTCCTGGCTCAGAGCCAGTCGATCGTATTCGAATGAAGCAAGTCCCCTAAAGCTTGGTACCAACCACAAGAAGGGATTTAAAGCACTAGAGGGCTGGGGGATAGCTCAGTGGTCAAAGCGCCTATCTGGAAAGTGCAAGGATCGAGATTCAATCCCTGGTACCACACATTGTGCTGCCGTGCCAGCCATTGAAACCGGGTGTAGTGGCTAATGCCTGTAATCCCAGTGCTGGAGAGGCAGAGAGAGGAGGATCACTATGAGTCCGAGCTGTACAGTGAGACCCTGTGCCAAATAAATAAATAAAATTTAATTTTTTTTTAAATAAAGCATGTGAGAGTTGCTGAAGTGGGGAAGTGATGCTAAGGCAGACTTTAAGGCAGGCCGAATTACGAGGGCAGCTGCTGTCTCCATGGCTGCTGCCCATAGCCTGCAGCCCATGCCTTGCCAGGAGGAAGGAAAATAACCATGAGGAATTCCAGGGAGGAGGCCATGAGCTATGCAAGGCTCCTCGCCCATTCCCCATCCTCCCGCTTCCAGGATCTTCCTGCAAACACAGCTGTGCCTCTCATGAGTGCAGGCCACTGCTCCTCTATCTCCTCTCCTTCCCAACCCCAGAGAGGATCTGCCCTGGTGCCTCCATGTCCTTACCACCTGATAAGGTGTCCCTCAAGCTTCTACCCAACCCAGTTATTAATATGGCCTTCGCCACTAGTGGCTGCCCCAGTGTCCACCTCTAAGAGCTGGTCCTCACCCTCCCTCTGGTCTCTAAATGGCATCATTCCAAGGTCTTACATTCAATTCAGAGTACTGAACTCTTACTTTAAGCAATGAGGTCTCAGGCCTTGATTTGGGCAACCACGTTCTGATTTCCTGCCTGCCCTTAGCGCACCGGGGGTTCCCGTCAGCGCTTCTCCAGCTGACGTGCACTCCCTCAGAGCTGTGCAACAACAGCTCTTATATCCAAAGCCCAGACTCCTCGTTTCCTACAACACCTTCAGCCTCCCTCCCCAAGGCTCTGGCAGAATCCTGCTTTCCAATCTCTCTTCAATAGTTTAGGCCTCAAAAGTTCGGCAACAGAGTCACTGTCTTTTTCACACCCCACCTAATCCCTTTCCTCACTCTCCACTTCTCAGAACGCCATCTGCGTGTCCCACACAGCTGCACTTTACGCCCTGGTCTTAGTTCCTCATGACACCCTTCTAGTCAGTAGCCAAGTTTCTAGATTCATTCAATTCCATTTCACCACAAACCAACTTCAGTGGCTTCCCATGTCTGTTCCCAGTAAATTCAAATTCAACTTGGCATCCAGGTATCTCCCCCTCTGGGATGGTCTGCACCCCCTTCAGCTTCACCTGCTGGCTTCTCTGTTCCGGGTGCCTCCAGCACTTCCCTAATGCCACCTGCTCCTCTGCAGCGCTCTCACTCCCCAGCCCAGCTGGGCCACTCTGTGCCGCCCACCTCACACAGCAGCTCTGCCCTGGGAGGAGACAGAACCAGCAGCCACACTACAGAGAAGGCTGGGTTGGCAGGCATAGCAAGGGTCTGGAGCCACAGCTCCGTTCTCAGTACCCAGGGCTGCAGGTGTGCCTTGTGCAGTGGCAGACTTTGCGCCAAGGAAAAGGATTCTGCAGGCTCCGTGTGGCAGAAGAGTGAGGAAGGTGCCCCAGCAGGCTGGGCAGGTCCTGACCCCACTCATCAGCCTGTTTGGAGGGAAGAGCAAAAGAAACGCTTTCCAACATTTCCCAGTTCTTACATAACAGACCGAGGAAAGATGCTGAATGAGGGAGACTGATGCCTCCCACGCCACCACATGCTCGTCCCCGGGCAGGGAGCCAGCGCTGCAGACACGACCGTCTGCATGGCTCTGCTGTGCACAGCTCTCTTGCGAGGAGTGCATTAGTCAGCTATTTGAGTGTCATAAACAGCAGCCTCCCCCTACACACAGTCTGGCCCCCCTGCACCACTACGGTGCAGTCTCTACCATGACTCAAGCTTTTCCTCTTATTCTCACAGCATATTCCTAACACCCAGACCATGCTCCAGAAGAATTGCTGGCTCCAACTAGCTGGTGCTTAGCCAGGCAATTCCTGAGCTGATTTCCAATACCCACTCCTACTCCAGCAGCATCCCAGCTCAAATGACCATGCAGGGCAAAAGCCAGGCTTGAGTTACAATGGGTCTGCCCAGGCCTATTCTGCATGCCAGAGATCAAACCACAGTCCCTGCGGTTGCCTAAGTTGCCTAAGTGCTTTACATCACTGAGCCATCTCACCAGCTCTCTAAGGTAAGCATTCTAGCACTAGGCCCAGCCAGAGGCCACTTTTTAAAATTTTTCCAGTAGACAATTTCATGGAGGAATTTTTGTAGAACTTCTTTTCTGCTCTCATTTGATGTGCAAGAAGTCCGGCCCTTCATCGAAATTGTCCAGTTCTTTCCTCCCCAAATTCCAATTCCGCTTCCAGTGTGGCAGTGCCCACATACCTGTGGCTTTCTGATGGGCTTCATGGCTCATTCCATCTCCATCTCCACCCTTTTACTCTGAGCCCAGCAGTCGGAGAGCTGGTGCGCAGTGCAGCAGGGCACTCCAGGTGAGAGCCCGCATTCCAAGGGGAAGCTCCCTAAACGTTACCCTTAACCATGCTCTTATCAGCTGGAAGCATGGAAGGCCAACCCTTTATCAGAAATAAATCTTCTCCACAGATGATCAAGCACACGGAAATGGAGGAGGGAACAGAGCAGCTCTCAGTTGTCCTCGTATCAAGCTGCCCGTAGCTGACTCCTTTTGTGCCTTCGAAGATTTTACCCCTTCCCAAAGCCTTCACTTCATCCTCCTCATGGCCCCTGACTCAGGGACACGGGCAATCAGTCCATCCAGCTTTCCTTTTGATGGAAAACAGAAGGGGCTTCAGCAAGTCTTGCGCATAGGCTGAAGGAACCAGTTGCAGGGAGACAATGCCCAGAACATAAATCTTCTCCAGCCCAGCAGTTCTCAGCCCTCACGATACATCAAAACCACTCAAGCAGCTTTCTAGAAAAAGGATGCCAGAGCTTCACCCACAGACTTCTATTCAGTTGGTCCAGGATGGGGTCCTAGTCTTACTAAAGATTCTCTTCTGCTGCTGGATATAAACCAGCTCACCAGGAAAGAGACCCGTCACCATCTGGGGAAAGGGATCCAGATGCATAATCGAGCCGCCTTGCATTCAGGTACGTAGGCTAATTTGGGGCTTGAGAACAGAAGTTGGTGGAGGAGCTTGGGCTGGTGCCCTGCTGCCTCTCTCGATAGACCATAAATAGAGGTAGTATGGCAGGGAGGGGGGCAGGAAGGAGGTCACGTGCCTAGTACATCCACTTCCCCTTCAAACAGATCAGCAAGACATCACTCAGCTGTATATTTCAACCCAGCAGAGGGGCTGTCTCCCTGCAGCCCTTGGCTGGGCTTCCTGCAACTTAAACTGAGGAGAGAGAGGAATTTAGAGGCTAGAACAAGGGGCTGGGGCAGCACACACAGTGTAGATCCCTTCCTCTTGGAACTCTTTGAAGCTCCCAAGAAGGCCCTGGATTGCCCCATTGACCTCCAAAGCTAGAAGCACACTGGTAGAAGGAGGGCGCTCAAGCTATCAGCCTTGCCAGGGGTCTCTGGAGCCTGGAAGAAAGGCACAGAACAACGCTGGCTTCCTTAGGACCGGGGTAAGGGTCCATCTAATTTTTCTCCTTCACTTCCTTGGTCCCCAGCATTGTAATCTGGTCCTGCCCATCTACAGTCCAGTTTCATCTCAGTTATTTTCCCATTGGCCCTAACCCCAAAGATGCTGCAAGAGGAGACTGGCACAAGTGTGGAAGGGTCCAATGTGCACGAAATGTGTTCCCCTCAGCCAACAAAGCCCAGCAGATGTGGAGGCTTGGGTCATACTTCTCGCACTGGCCGCCCCTCAGAGCTATGCTGCCTTACCACTCTGTTCATTCTCTTATCCCAAATGATTCTCCCAAGAATTCCTTGAGGATAGGAGTCATCAGGCCCATTCTGCACACAAGCTCACGAGGGCTCCAAGAAGAGAAATCACTCTCCCCACTAATGGCAGGGCTAAGAATAGAGTTTGAGCTTCTTGACTACCATCCCTGTTCCTTCCTCCTTTCCCAAGAGCATGCAGAGGAAGAAAAACTGTGGACACCAGCACCCAGGGGAACAGTACACTACCCAGGGGCATCTCACCTCTCTTCATCACTTTTCTCATCACTGGGAGAAACAGTCAAACCCTACAACTTTAGGAAGGAGACATTACTTGGGCTCACGTCATCCATGGTCTGCTGGTTTCAAAGCAGGACACCACAGCAGAGGGATGTGACATGCAGGAAGCAAAGTGCAACAAGATACAGAAAGCCCTCTGGATCTCACTGTGGTCCAGAAAAGTCCACATTTGTAATCCCCAGAAAAATTATTGGAATTCTAGTGAGTTAATTCCAATCCACCACTTCTAGTACAATGCATGGGGAGAACAAAGACACTAAGGCGTATTTGTAGTTGTGGGGAGTCAAGGAGATCCTAAGTCCTGTTTGAATAATGGCTAACTGGAGCAAAGGCCTTAACCCAGGCCCAAATCCTTGGGGACCACTGTGAGAGTGGTGGGAAGTATGTGAGTGCCAAGAGCTAAGCTAGGTAGGAGGCCTCCATTCACCTCTTCAATATACGTGGAGCGGGGGAGACAGAGAGACAGAGAGACAGACAGACAGACAGATTAATCTGCATATCACAGAGTATGGCAGTATCTGGTTTTTTAGGTTGGTGTGTCAGTTTTGATGTGTAATTTCCACACCCTGAGAAGCCACAGCCTCTTTTCTCGAGGCTCATCCTCAGCTGACAGTGTGGTACCTCTAGGCCTGGCTCACACATACTACTTGGGAGCTACAGGCAGGGGCATCCCTGACCTGTCACATTGGCTCTAAAGACTAGCTCAGCACCTCAGCTAGATCCATTTGCATTGCTTGAAGCCAATTGAGAGGATAAGGACAAAGCTTAGCCAGCTCTGTACATAGCAATACATGGTAATAGGGCTAGGTTTAGCCAAAGTGGAGATAATTGTTCTTTCAAGGAGAGTCATCCTGGTGGTTCTCTACAGTTAAGGGAGGAGCCAGGAAGGGCGACATGATCTTCTTGGTCATGCCCACAATGACCCAGATTTTTTGACCAGGCCCCACCTCCTAAGAGCAGGTCAGCTACAAACCCCATAATCTGATCCCCCTCCAAAGGCCCCATCTACAATCTCAGGTGTTAGGGAGACATCTAGATATAAACCATAATGTGACCCTACCTCCAGTCACCAGGCTTTAATCCTAACTCAAGGACCTTCCTGACAAGGCCTTTGAAGAAAGACCCAAATGTTATGGTTTGTGTTTAGATGTGCTCCCAAAGTCTCACACAGTCACAGGTAGGGCTTTTTCAGAGGCGGCTGAATCTAGAGCATGTGACACTGGGATTGATTCATGGTGCAGTGCTAGGATTGAGGGCATTTGGATTAAGGGTCTCAGTGCTACCTGACTAGGATATAAGACATAGGTGTAGATATAAAAGAGACAGAAAGGGCTGCGGTCATCTGTTGCTTGCTTTGCTGCCTTCTGCCCACCATGAAGTGTATCTTCTCTGCAATGTCCATCTGCCATGCCACCCTGCTTGGGAGCCAGCCAATTACAGACGATGTCTTGGTTACTTTTCTCTCACTGCTGAGACAACAATAGCTGACACCAAAGTGGAAGCGGGAGAAGAGCTGCTCCTGCTGAGTCCTAATCTGAGAAGTGCATGCCCTGACACCCAGCCCATGTGCATTACTGGTTCCTTTTGGTTCTAAGTCCAAGATGGCCAGTCAAGGATCAGCTGATTGTGAATCTCCTTAAGGAGGAGCAGGTGCCTCAGAATAAGGTCACAGTTGTCGGGGTTGGTGCTGCTGGCATGGCCTGTGCTATCAATATCTTAATGAAGGACTTGGAAGATGCACTTGCTCTTTTTGATGTCATAGATGACAAATTAAAGGGAGAGATGATGGATCTCCAACAAAACAGCCCTTTCCTTAGGACACCAAAAATTGTCTCTGGAAAAGACTATAAGGTAACTTCAAACTCCAAGCTAGTTATTATCACCCCTGGAGCACATCAGCAAGAGAGAGAGAGCCATCTTAATTTGATGCAGCGTAATGTGAACATCTTCAAGTTCGTCATTTCTAATGTTGCAAAGTACAGTCCTAACTGCAAGTTGCTTGTTGTGTCCAGCCCAGTGGATACCTTAACGTATGTGGCTTGGAAGATAAGCAGCTTTCCAAAGAACCGTGTTATCGGCAGTGGTTGCAGCCTGGATTCAGCCTGGTTCTGCTGTCTGATGGGAGAAAGGCTGGACGTGCACCCACTGAGCTGCCATGGCTGGATCCTCAGGGAGCAAGAAGATTCCAGTGTCCCTATGTGCAGTGGCATGAATGTTGCTGGTGTAACCCTGGAGAATCTGCACCCTGAGTTAGGAACTGAGGGGGATAAGGAGCATTGGAAAGAGGTTCACAAACAGGTGGTTAACAGTGCTTATGAAGTGATCAAACTAAAGGACTACACATCCTGGGCCATTGAACTGTCAGTGGCAGATTTGGCAGGAAGTATAACGAAGAATCTTAGGAGGGTGCATCCAATTTCTATCATGATTAAGGGGCTCTATGGAACCAAGGATGATGTCTTCCTTAGTGTCCCTGGTGTCTTGGGACAGAAAAGGATCTCTGATGTTGTGAAGGTGACTCTGACTCCTGGGGAAGAGGCACGTTTGAAGAAGAGCACGGATACCCAGTAGTTGGTCCAGGAGGAGCTGCAGCATTAAAGTCTTCCAGTGTCACCACATCACTGTTTAGGCTACAGGAGGGTTTAATTGGAGTTGTGCCAATTGTCGTTTTTATCTGACATGTACTAGTAAGATGACCTGGGGTGCTGCTTCTAATGTAATTTCAGTTACTGCTATACTCTCAAGTAAATGATTGGT
>PVKN010013752.1:0-19697 GCA_004027915.1 Capromys pilorides | reverse complement strand
AAACTGTTCAAGACAGGAAGGCAGATTTTACTCAGACTTCTGTAATGGGAGGGATACTTCAGTGTGAACCGAGACTGATTGTGTGAGATGAAAGTGGGACACAGGCTGTGAAATGCTTGGGCAAGCTACAGAATAAAACTGAAAGGCTCCAAGAGATGGGGTTGGGGTGGGGGAGTTGGTAAGTGTGAGTGGACTAGGCTGAGGCCTGCTGATCAGCACCTAGGGGTGGCAGGCTCTGAGCCTCCTGCAGAGCCTGGGAGACCAGGCCCATCCTTCTCGTGGGCAGCATTTCAATGGAAGGATTCCTAGGACTCGGCTGATAGAAGATAAATCTCAAAGGGAGAAAGGAAGAATTTACAACTACCCAGTTTTAAAATGAATCATCTAAGAATAAGGGCATGGGGCACATATACCCAAGTTTGAGCTGGAACAAATGCCAAACTCTTTGGGGAGTGGAGAGTTTTAAAGGGAACTCAAAAGGGGTTTGGGTTCCCCCCCCCCCACAGGGCCTTGAACTCATAATCTGAGTTAGTGGTGATTCAAGATTCTAAATGATGGTGGGGGCAGGGAGGTGAGATCTTTGCTTCACTTTTCAGACCTCATAGGACAGAAGAGGCGAGTTCAGTAGACCCGAGCTAGAGCTGGGTTAAAGTCATAGCCTCTGTCAAAGCCAAAAGAGTGTCACGTTGTTCTCCTTCTTCACCATGGCATGGAAAGAACCACGGATCTTCAGTGCGTCCCTAGCTGCTCTGAAAGTCCTTGACCCTGGAGCCACTGACCGAGGCCTAGTTTAGCTCTTGAATCTGGAAAGCCCTAGGTAGTAGACGGTCACCGCTCCCTTTCTTTCTCAGGCTGGGTGTGGCTGGCGTGTTAAAGAGATAGGCAGCTGCAGGCTTGCCCTGAGGTCGCGTTCTGCTCGTTTCCTCACTAGTCTTTTCCTTGTTACTCTCTTTCAGTCGGGCTCCCCTTGCTCATGCCTGTGTATTTCAACCTGCAGTCCATGCAGGTGATGTACCTTCGAAAGTACTGGCTGGTAAGTACTCATTTGACTCACTGTAGAAGCTAGAACGGGTAGAAGAGGGGGTGCAGCAATGCTAGGTGCTTCCTGGGGTGACAGGATATAAAACACAGGAAGGAGCACCAGCCCAGTGAGGAGGCAGCGAAACGCCTGGGGTGTCTAACCTTCCGGCACTTTCTCCTACAGGACATTGCACTGGTCACCAGCTTCTACGTGCGGCATTTCATCACATTTGGCCCTTTCTATGGAATCTTTGGAACCTTCTTGCTCATATATTTTGTCAAGTAAGACTGTGCTTTCGCTTCCATTGCCCAGATGGTCCTTTGTACCTACATGGTCTGAGCTGTGTGTGTGGAATGAAAGATTAGGACAGTGTGACATTGGTGGGAACTGATGTATATAGGGAATGCAAAAACAAAAACAAACAAAAAAAAAAAAAGAAAGAAAGTAATAGCTGAAGTAGTTGAGCAAGACAAGCTAATTGCAAAAACAGTTTGCCCTATCTCACTTTTCTACTTTGCTTTCCTCCCGTGTGAAACATTTCAGTTTGTCACTAGCTCCTCGCATTTTTAGTTAGTCAGGTACCATAACTTCCACCAAAGCCATGATACGACAGCCTTCAAAGTTTACTTTAGGACTAGTGATATTTTTTTCCCCCGAAAACCAAAATGACTTCAAGCCATTGTTTTTGCCTAAATGGTCCTTTCCCACCTCCCTATTTTTTTCTTCTTCATTTTGTTGATTATTATTCTAAAGCCTTGGTAATGAGGGCATGACAGCTACTTTGCGTCAGGTAAAGCCTTTACAACTTGTTTGATGTAATCCTGGTACAGTGCAACAATAGAGATAGCATCATCTTCATGTTTCTGCTAAGGGAGGTGACGCTTGGAGAGATGTAATCACTTGCCTAATGTAATTTTACGCGTAAGGACCCAGGCAGGTGCCAAGACCCGAACCCAGCTCCACCCACCAGCAAGGCGCAGACGGTCTACCACTTGGCCTGTGTTCTTGGAGACCCTGATGGATTTTTCATCCCTGATTAGAGCTGTACAACTCCATGGAGGTGCTGCTTCTACCAGTTAGGGAACAGGGCAAGTGCAGTGGCCATCTGTGTGTTAGCTCTAGATTGAAAGGCATCTCAAGAGGCCCCCAAAAGCCTCCTATTTGTGTCCTCCAATGTTAGACCAGCTCTGACCAAAACTATGCAAGCCCAGCAAATGCAGTTCTAATACCCCGGAGAGTGAATGCTCCCTGCTTTTGTTTCCCAAAAGGCTTCTTGAAAGCCCATGGATCGCATATGTGACCCAGATGAGCCACATTCCCATGAGGATGAGTGGAGAGGAGAACCAAGACTGGCTCAGCACCCAGGTAAGGTTGGGAATCCCCAGAGGGAGACCTGCGACCAGGCTGACAACATCGGCTCACCTCATCCATGGATAGTGCCACACTGCGGCATGCTCTGCAGAGCCCAGATGCTCCGCTTTGCAGTCTGAGCTGAGCAAATTCGTACTTCACAACATGAAAACACTGAGGTGTGGAAAGGCCCAGAAACTTATATGAGGACACAACTAATCAGTGACATAGGCAGGCTTAGTCCCAGCGGTGTAATCATAGAGACTCCTCTAACCTAAGAACCAGTCACCTATAATACAGGAGCCAAATCCGGCCCACTGCTTGTTTGTGTAAATAAAGTTTTATTGGGACACAGCTATGTTCATTAATTCACATTATCTGTGTGCTTTCATGCTACAATGAAAGAACTGAAACTCTCTAGAAGAATTAAAATATTTACTATCTGGCACATTACAGAAAAGGCTTGATTCTCTACTCTTAATTGCATAGCCGTTTGAGTGAATCTGAGGTCTTAAAATTACAGAAAGAATCTTATACCTGGCAGGACCTCGCTTCATATTATAAATAGGACATTGCCGTGCAGGACCATGGCATCTCTCCAGTTATGGCATTAAGGCTTAACAAAGGCACGATCCACGCAGCACCCCCAGCTCCTGAGGCCCAGCCCTTTCTGCTGGCTCTTCAGAGGTTCCCCAAGTTCATACGCAAACTCAAGGGCTCCCTGAAGAATATAGAGGAACGCTTTCCCCAACTTTTATCATAAACCGCTTCTCTGATTTTTTGCTTCCTATTTATCATTAACTTAATTTTTATTAGGATGATTTTTTTCAAATACTTCTTGCCTTTTTATTTTTACATTTCCGTGATTTGCTTGCTAGCACCTTTATTGTCCTGAGTGTTTGCACATTGCTTGGGTGCCAGTATTTCTTTGCAGGGTAAAGACATCAACACTTCAACTATAATATGTTATAAACATTTTCTTGGTTAGTTGTTTGCCTTGTGTTATAGAAGGGATTTATTAATATTTCACCTTGGCTTATTTGCAAATCCCTGAAAATATCTATTATAATAAAACACTTAGTTGTAGTTTTGATTTTTTTTTTTTTTCCATTCACCTTGCCTTGTAATTATGTTAGCATGGAGTTACATTAAGAAATTTAGTTAAGCCGGGTGTAGTGGTGCGCACCTGTAATCCCAGCACTCAGAAGGCTGAGACAGGAGGATTGTTATGAGTTTGAGACCAGTGTGAGCTACAAAGTGAGCTCGAGAGTGGCCTGAGCTCTGCACAGCAAGATCCTGTCTCAAAAAGATGAGAGAAAGACAGAGAGAGGGAGAGAGAGACAGGGAGAACTTGCTGCCATATTATGTTTGTAGCTAGTGTAAAGCAGTTAGAAAAATCCCTCCACCAATCTGGCAGAGCCCTGGTCATTCAAATGTCTTTCCTATGGTTTACAATGACTAAAAGCAGTAAAAACTCTACATTCTTAAAAGTTATTGATAACTCAAAGAGTTTTTGTTTATATAAATTATATCCATGTCAGATCTATATTTGATATTTAACATGAGAAAATTTTAAATGTATATAGATGATTTTTAAAATAATAAAAATAAAACTAATATATATTAGCTTCAGAGGGCCATTCTACGTTTAGCCTCTTGACAGTTCTACCATGTAAGCATAAAAATTGATAATGAAAAAGGAAAATAATTGGTTAGAAATCTCGTGAAGTCATTTTGACCTAAAAGATCCCATGAAATATCCTGACCATTTCAAAATTTTGGAAATGACACTTTAAGGAACATTAACATAGGACAACCAGAAAATGACATTTAAAGTGGCAGCCACCTCAGCCAAAACTAGAATGTAAAGAGGCATTCAATGAAATGTCGTGTGTCCATATTCTTAGACCCTGAGCCCGGAGGAGCCTCTGCACCTCCTCTCAGGATAATAGGTTTTCCTAAGGCATAAATTATAAGATTAGAGAGGAAACCATTATGCTGGAATGCGCTTCTGTGTATAGAGCCCTTGATTAGGATCCCTGAATACCTTGTTCCTCATTTAGAAGTTCTTGAAACTCCCCTGGAAATGGTGATCAACCTCCTCAGTCTCCACCAGGACCTTCTGATCCCATCATCCATGACCCCGTAATCTTCTGCACTTAAGAGTCAATAGTGAATTTCTCCCTCAAATTCTACATGCTGCTTTTGCTTTGTACATATTTCTTAGCAAAATATCTTGTTGCATATTTAAATGTTGAACTTACCAAGACCTGGGACTGTTCACGTTATTTCTCACACTTTCTCTACGCAAAACTCAGGAAGCATGTGTTGATGGTTGACTCAGTAAGAAGGAAAGTGTTTCCTTCATCTGACGCTTGGATTCGCTGTGTCTGATACAAGCCTTCTCCTTGCAGGTCTTGGCCACCTGTAATATTGAACAGTCTTTCTTCAACGACTGGTTCACAGGGCACCTGAACTTCCAAATCGAGCACCAGTGAGTCACAGAAGCATTCCATAATGGGGAGAGGATTGTCATGGGAAAGCACCCTAAATATAGTCCAAAGTAGGGCCCGCTGGCTCAGGGCCACAGCGAGAAAAATAATAGGGAATCTTTAATGTCTACAACTTTTCTATTAGCCCCAATTATAAAGGAAGAAAACCTAACCATGGTCGCCAAATGAAGTAAAGTTGCAGAAAAGCAGCAGTAACTTAGTGTCAGCCACGTGAAACGTTAGAATTTGGGGACTTATTTTTTCCTGTGCATTTAGTTTGTTAGTGAAACCCAAGGAAGATCACACTACTGGAGAGCCAAGTTGTGCTGAAAATTAATTACAATTGAAATTTAATCCCTTCCACTGTAGAGCCAACGTGACAAAATGATCTACAATGAAACCGATTCCTCTGTGTCATTCGCCAGTGGTATCTGGCAACACATTAACCAGTGGGTCAGTTAAGTAGACATGCCGTGGAAAAGAGAGGGCAGTGATACTTTATTTTATTTTTATTTTTTAAAGAGAGTACAAATTAGAATTAAAACAGAAAAAAATACAATGATACAGAATGTCACTTAACAAAGTAATACAAGTTTCATGGTGTTTGTTGCAATACTGTGTTGTCTTCCAACTGGTTGTTCATATTACCTGATATATGCATGTAGGGTTAGAAGAAGAAAGAAGAAAGAAATGTACAAGAAATTAAGCAGAGAAAATGTACACATAATTGGAAAAAGGAGACTAATTCTTAAAGAGGAGCCACTCACCAGGCTCAGGGGAAGCATTTTCTGTATCTTCGGTTAAGCCATGGCTGAGAGACTCACCGAAAGAAAATGGTCTCATACTTGTTCACAGCCTGCTGCCATCTTTTCTTTTATAATAGTCTTCCAACCCTCAGCAAAACAACAAAGAATGAGTATTTGCCTTTTGTTAAAGAGTTGACCACAACCCTAAAAAGGCACCTGGCTGATCAGTGAAAACCTTTGGCTAAGATGGGTACCTTTTCACTTCTTATTCTTATTTTCTAGAATGGTACCCTGTATATATCACTATGAATCCTCAGCACAGACACAACTGTTGATGAGACGGGAGTTAGACTGACAGAAAGAAAAATAGAAAAGGGCAGAGACAGAGGGAGTCAGAAAGCTATCTCCAGTTCCCCTAGGTAATTCAGAATGTTAGACAGTCCATACTTGCATTGAATTTGGCAAAAATAAATACATTCAGTGGAGCTAATATTGTTCCTATTAGCATTTCCTAAATACTTGACACCCATGTTACTTGTCAATGTGTGATAGGAAATAAGATTCGAGTAATTTCATAGGAGATATTGAACTCCCCAGAAAGGTCAGGCCAGGTTAAGGTTGGATATGTGTAATTTTCTTTGGTTATTCAGGAAGGAAATCTCCTTTGGATTTTCTTTGAAGTCTAACGTCCATGCCTCCCATCTGTTTTCCTAGTCTTTTCCCCACAATGCCTCGTCATAATTACCACAAAGTGGCACCGCTGGTGAAGTCCCTGTGTGCCAAGCACGGGTTGCAGTATGTGAATAAGCCCTTGCTGGTGGCATTTGGAGACATCACCAGGTAAGAGCACACTTTGTCCTGGTCACACATGCCTTCTCTCACTGGGAGTCCCTGGCCTGTTCGCTGCTAGAGAGCCATCCAGCAACCTCTTATTAGGAAGCAGCCAAAGCTCGGCATAAACGTAAGACTCTACAGGGGAAGATGCCACCTACCTGTCACATCCCAGGCTCTCCTAGTGAAAATGCCCACTGTGACACATGTCAAGCAGCTTGGCACCAAGGCCACACTGCGTCTCATTTGTCTCTGTACCCCCGATACCATATGGCGCCCCCCTGCTCCAGAACAAAGATGGTGAGAGAGCTTGTAAGTCCTCAGGCACTCCGTTGCAGACACAGGTGTCCACAGGCTCCACGGGGACAGGGAGATGTGCTCTGGGCCGTGCCTGGCTGCAGGGTATGGGCTGCAGGAGCTGAAAATCCATGCCCGTCCTCAGCCACTCACGCAGTCCCCTAGAGGACACTGTGCTCAGCAGATTGGCAGTCCGTGGCCTGGGTTTACTAACTTTCTTTTACCATCAGGCAGGAAAGCTGCCTTGAAGAAGACCTTCAAGGCCAGCCTGCTCCCATCTGCTCCATGCTCTCCACCATGCCCCTCCCCCTCTGCACCCCAGGCAGCTGGTCGACCTTCACTCGCTGCAAGTCTCCCTGCCTGGGCCCTCTGTCTTCTGCTGAGAGCCTTCGCTCCTGTCGCTAGCGCCCCACATCCCCCATTCATCCTCTCAGGCTCATCTCAAGCTCCTTTTCCTCATCATGCTCTTTGCTGACATCCTAGACCAAATCCATCTCATGCCCTTGTGGGGCCTGGTTCAGTCCTAGTGGGTGGTGACACCCATGCCTGTCTACCAAGCCAGAGCAGGAGTGCATGTGGACAGGACCATGTCTGTCCTCTTCATTGCTGAGTCTGGAGAACTATCTTCTTGATTAGAAAGCAGGATAAGTGCAAGATGTAAGATGGGTTGGCACAGAGGCATATGGGCATACAACAGATTAAAATGAGGATAAAACTCAAATGCTACCATAAAGAAAAAGGGAACCCACTTCCCAAAAACAATTCGGTGTCTTTGTGTCCCCTACTGGTCAACAGATAATGGTGCGTATAAGCTAGGTCTGAAAATGGCACTGCCCTGAGCCAGGCAGAACAGCCAAGGACCATGGAGAAGAAACTTCTCTGCAACGGGCCCACCTCTTGAATTCCATTTTTACTTCTCCTGCAGGGCTCTGAAGAGGTCTGCAGCGCTCTGGATGGACGCTTACTATGAGTGACGTGGCACCTCGCATCCCATTGCATCGCAGAAGGGGATTGGTAGATGTGATGAGCTCTTTGCTGTTTACCTGGGAATTAACAGACTGCTGGTCTGCCTGCCTGTGCCTGGCATGTGCCCTCAAAGACTCATGACCATGGCGTCTCCGACAGTGGGCAGAAACAAGAAACAGAAGAAGCACGAGGTGACGTTGGCCGGGATGGCAAGAGGGCAATGGGACTGCGTTGTCTTTATTTCTTCATTACAATCTTGAGCTTAGTCTATCAATCAACCTTAGTTAGCTCTCCTTATCCAAAGGGCAGAAGGACCAGAATCAGGTAAACTTTCCAAGAGAAAATGGACATCAGAGGAAGAACGCCCCAAGCAGCTCACCTGACAGAGCGTTTGGGAAGACAGTGCGACTGCTCTCAGGAGAGAATAATTTATTTAAGCAATCCTCGTTGAAGCACAAATTTTCAATTGCTTCTTTTCAAATGTGTAAGCTTTTTCTTTAAAAGTTGATTGAAATTAAAATATATTTACATATTTCAATACTTGCTTCAGATTTTCATTACTGTACCTACTTAAGTTGCACATATTATATATATATATATATTTTTTTTTTTTCTCCACATGGAAAAATTAAAATTTCTATAAAACCCCTTAAAAGAATGTCCTCCACCCAGTCCAATTAGCAACTGATCAAGCAGTTTTATCTTTAAAAATATCTTCCATTTGGCTAAAGAACAAAGTGCCCTGAGTGTAAAAATTGGCACCTATTTCCTACCCACTGCAGCAGGGCCACCAAACACCCTTACTGGGTCACCTCTAAAAAGGAGAGAGCTTCTTTTCCACAGTGGGGGCTGTGGGCAGGGTCAAACCTTTCCCAAGTACGGAGCCCATTGGGTCTTGTTTAAGAAGAGAGCTTGGATGCTGGCCAAGGAGTTACAACAGAGGAAGAATGGGGTGGGCTGGGGCTCTCAGGGCCACGCTGGCCTCTGGAGCCTGTGTTTCTGTTTGTCACGGAGGGCACGCTAATGCTGGCCGCCGCTAGGGAGAGGAAGGACACGGCGCAAGCTTTCTTCCCCAGCTCTAAGCAAATTGGTATTGCTGACTTATCTGTTGGCTGCAGTTCTACCAGTGAAGATTCCTTCCTTCCAATTTCTGCAACATATCCTTCTCATTTGTTTGTTTTTCTTAATTAAATCCAGAGTGAAGGGCAGCACAGTAAGCCACTCACAGCTGCTGGGAAATTAAGCAGGCGCATCAAGGCTAGAAATCAAGAACTGATGCCCTGGGAGCCAGAGATGTTGGAAGGGGAACCGTGATGAACAGCAGGACAGTAGGGTCAGGGACAAAAAGGATGAAAAGCCTGTGGGCTTCGTGATTCTTCCTAGTAGTTATGCCAGGAACAGTTATTCCTGCTGCCAGTGGACCTGTCAGCAATGCCTCCTGCCTGACTCCAGGGTGGGAAGTGGGGGTGGGGTTCAGTGTTCAGCTGCTTGTGCCCCAGCTCCATAGACGCTCAAGCACTGTCTGTTCTGCTGGTCCCTGGAAATAGCAGCCAGATTTCTTCCTTGCCAAACCTAATTGCCTTAAAGGAATTCCTCATGAAGTGTCAAAACTAGCCTGCCGTGGAGTTCCTCAAGCAAAGGTGATTAGTGTATAATTTCAAAGAAATCTGGGAAATGTAAATAGACATGGAGAGGAGTTGTTCATTTTTTTGCAAAAAATTGAACAAAAGATAGACTATCTTAAGCTTTTCTTTGTTGAAGCGTCTCTGTTGATTTGCTTCTGTGTCCTTCCTCTTCACTGAGCTGTTCAAGAACTCCATTTCTCCCTCATTTGCTCTTGGTAGATTGCTCATTTCTACGAAGTTACCCGTATTTTGTAGGTTGTCCAACATGATGGTGTATAACTGTTTGTAGTGACCTCTTATGGTCCTTTGAATTTCTGTGGTTTTCAAAAAGATGCAAGCTTGGGTTGGGGAGATAGCTCAGTGGAATAAGTGCTTGCCTGGCAAGTGCAAGGTCCTGAGTTCAATTCCTGGTACTGAGGAGAAAAAAAAAAAAAATAGATGCAAGCTAAACTGTGTGCTATGTAGAGATTTATGAACATGCGATAATGTTATAAAAGGAACCCCAAAAAAACACAAGTTTGGGGTGCCAGAGTGGGGGTTCCCAGGTAAAATGTGTAGAAGCAGAATGCTGGCGAGTGATAGAGCAAGTCGGATGGGCATCAGGAGCCAAGCCTGTTGGTAGAAGGAAGCGTGAAACTTAAGAGGAGCCAGAGCTGACGGAGAAATAGGAGGTGGCGTGCGCACCTCGGCTGGCCAAGGTTATGAAAGCAATAGGCTCTGGTTACTTAACTCTGGGGAGCATATTGAACAAGCAATAAAAATAATATCAATACCTCCGCAAGTCAAAATTCCAATCGCTACAGGAAGAGCAAGAAAAATTAGGCAAGATTATGAATTCAGAAAAATGGTGAACTATACTAAATAGCAAGGTACCAAGCAAATTAAAAATTTACTACTACTTAAAGGTTCTTTATTGCAAGATGTTTCTAATTACAAAAATATGTTCATGAAATATCTTCCAACTAAATAGAAATAAATCGATCAGCTTCACTAGAAGCACGTCTATACTTCTATTTCTTTTAGCAGAGCGTCTCTAAGGTTGATTCACATTGTTGCTTGCTACAGGATTTCCTGCTTTCCTGGGGCCCAATACAGTTCCATTTTGTGTGCATGCCACATTCTTTAACCACTTAAATACTGATGAACATTTAAGCTGTTTCTACATCTTACCTGTTGTAAATACTGTTGCAGTAAAGAAGGGAGGTTCACATCTCCTTGAGGTGCTAATTTCAATAGGATAAATACCCAGACATGGAATTTTTGTATAAAATTCTTACCAATACCTAGGAGCACATACAAAGCGACAAGGTGGATCTATGCCCATGATAGGCATGCTTTCATTTGATCTTTATAATGAGTGCATGAGGCCGATGCTATCTCATTAGATGGAGGAGAAGACAGAGACTTGCACAAGCTGAACAACTCTTTGATTTCACGAGTAGGCATCAGTGGAGTAGACTTGCAGATCCAGGAGCGTCTGACTCCATAGTCAGGGCTCAAGTCAACAGGGAATTGAGTGACAATGAAAAACATGGGCGGGTGGCACTCGAGGATATTTCCAAGAGCTTCATGGAGAGGGGATGGCAGCGAACCCTTCACTCCAGTGTGTTCCACCTGAGTAGGTGACCAGAGAGGGGAAGAGCAGAGGCACGTGAGACAGCCACAACAGCCACCTAGAAGGAGTCCTTGCCCAGCGACTCATTCTCCTCATTCTTCAAAGATTTTCCAGCCCAGGACAATTTCAGCAGGAAGGTCTGGAGCCAAGGTTTCCCCTTTCCGAGGGGGCAGGTGCCACATTAACGTGAGAGAACAAGGTGAAGAAATTGATTTTCAGGGTTTGCAATGGCGTGACATGAACTCCACCCAGGAAAAGCTCATACGGTCCCTGTGGTCATACTTGTGTGCCTTTCCTTGACTTCCTGCTTCCTCTGAAACTCCATGCTTCCTGGAAAAATTAAGTAATGATAATTTGCCTAGCTTTTCAGCTGCGTATTAAGTAAGGGTGACGGAATTAGAAGTCAGAAACCTGGATTCTAATTTCAGCTCATTACCTCTGTACCTTAAAGTGAACCTGGCCAGGCTACTTCCAAACTGCATACCACAATCTCCACATCTGCAGCAGAGGTGTGGTGCGTGACCTTACTGGTCTGTGCATCACGGTGTGCTTGCGACAGTCAAATGAAGCAAGGTAGATGAAATTCTTTTATTAGTGGGAAACACCCATGTCAACTCTGCTTAGTATTAATTACTGTCGTTATTACTATTATTATTATAATGAGGGCTTGTTCCATCTTAGACCCACCAAAAACAGGAAAAGAAGACAGGAGAAAAGACACACAGGCCTGCAAGAGGGAAAGGCACTCGGTCACTGTAACAGTGACAAGGGCCTGTAGATCAGAGCCTTCTGAGTCACAACTGAAGAAAAGACTCCTCCTGTTGCAACAAGAAACGCTCCTGAGTCACCTTGCCCTTTGATGGGTTTAAATCCCCAGGGACCAGCAACGAGATCTCAGGCTAAAGAGGGAACAGAAAACCGAGGCTCTGCCAACCTCGAGTATGGCGAACCAGACCAGCACGCAATTATTAATGCAGGACAGCTTGCTACTTCTGAGACCCACGTGACACTTGCTGACGGGGAAGCACTAGCGGTCCCATTGCTGACTTTGTATCAGACACCCACAACTGAAAGGAGGAGAGGTTGAATTGGGTGCATGTTTTAAGGGGACTCAGTCTATCCTCAGATGGCTCCAAAGCAAGAATGGCAGGGCAGAAGGGTGTGGGGGACAAAGCTGCTTAGTTCATGGTGCTCAGAGAGCAGGGTACAACAGTCTCAAAGAGGGAAGGGCTCAAGGTCAAATACAGGCCTCCAGGGTCATGCCTCTTAACGCACCCCAACGCATCTAGAAATGATCTTCCCTCAGTCTCCATGGGGGGATTCCAGAGCAGATCCTGCTGGACAGGATGATCAAGAGCAAGCAGAGAGGCCTGGAGAAGGAGAGCAAGCTTCTATTCAAAGAGCAGAGTGGGCAATCTGTGGAAGCAGAGTAGCATGCAAGGATCTTTCCTCAGAAGGGACTCACACGGCGCCTCTTCAGGGGTGCAGCTTCAACAGAAAATCCTGCCTGAAGTTCCAACCTCCACATCAGAGACGCAATTATCATCTGCTATCTTGTACAATCCTACGAGAGCAGAAAGTATAGCAGTTTGAGCTGAAGCTCTATTGAGAGCAAGAATACACTTCAGTAGTTTTCCTATCAAAGTAGTGTTCACGAAAGGTTTTAAACAGTGACATTTGAAATAACTTTATAGCGAACATCTGGATAAGCTTCACTTCATCTCAACATTAGCCTTAAAGGCTCAGGTTGGACAGACAACAAAGTGTGTGAACGTGTATTTGTTCCCTTTAATAAAGACTTGATGAATATCGTGTAGTAGGTTTTCTTCTAGGGAAATACAATGTACTTAACTTTTTGGCAGAATCAACTGACTCAGCACAGACTGAACCTTCACACATGCACATACACTTGCCTTCAGTTTTTGCATTTATTCATATTCATTCGTGTTCATCACTCTTTCGCTTGGCAGCCTTTGCCTAGCACCTACTGTGAGTCAGGCATTGGGCCAGGGAACAGGAGCCAGAGAGGCAGAAAGGCCCTGGGGACTTTCATTCTAGAAGAGAAGGGATCCCATTCGCAAGTGAATTGAAGAAAGCCTCAGATAGCTGCCTATCAAGGAAGGAAGCAGAGAATGGTATGAGTTCTGCAAAGCAGGGGACCAGACCCATCTGAGAGGTTACTGAAAAGGTGATTCTGAGAAAAAAATAATGGAAGGAGCCTGCCAGGAGATCCTGCTGGGCAGGACGATCAAGAGCAAGCAGAGAGGCCTGGAGGAAGGAGCGAATCTTCTATTCAAAGAGCAGAGTGGAAATCTGTGGAAGCAGAGTGGCATGCAAGGTTCTTTCCTCAGAAGTGACTTACACGGCACCTCTTCAGGGGTGCAGCTTCAATAGCAAATGCAAAACAATTTCCTATCATTGGCTCAAGCAGTTTTCAAAACCTGAGATGTCGCCCCAGAGTCAGCTGCTTGGCGAAGTGTATCTTTCAGAGCTTCCTTGCCCTCCGCGAACTTCAGTGATATCTGCTTCCCTCAGCACTAACCTCTGGGTATTTTTTGAGAAGAACTGAGAATCTCATACCACAGAGATATTTGTGCACCCATGTTCATAGCAGCATAATTTGCCGTAGCTAGATCTTGGAAACAATCCAAATGCTCATTAACTGAGGAATGGATAAAAAAGATGTGATATTTTTACATAATGGAGTACTGCTCAACTATAAAAACACAAACTCAGGCTTTTATAGGTAAAAGCATGCAACTACAGACCATAATCATAGGTGAAATAAATAAAACCCATGTTTGTAAATGTAGTCTTGTCTCTGTAGTGTAAGAAACTAGAAGAGTAAATAAGAGCCAAAACTTACAACAGCTATTATGGAAAAGAACTGTTCAAAAGGAAAGAACAACTGGGAAGGGGGAAAGGAGAAAAGAAAGAAGGGAAAATATATGTTCATACACAAAATAGCAAGACAATCATACTACTAGTTTCTATGAATTCAGAGAAAGGAAGAGTTCGTGCTTATATTGTTTGATCAATTTTGCACACCTATATCTGGTAACCTGAGCAACTGCTTTGTAGATAACAGTCTGTCACATCACAACTATTGTTCATTTCCTATCATCTTGTTTTGCCATTCTGTGTCCTTTTTATTGGTATTCTTTTACAGAAGTCATTTGGGGAACAGGAGCCTCCTGTGCCGTTGCTCCATGTTGCGTGGGCAGCGCATTGCCTGGCATACAGTGTGTGCTTTGCCCAAGTTGACGAGTAGGTAGGTAGGGCGATGACAGACAGGCCTGGAAGCCAAGGGAGGAAGCATCAAAAGAGAGTATTAGGCAAGAAATATTAGATGAGAAATTATGTCGCTGCTGCAGCCCACGGCATGAGTGCACAGGGAGGGCAGGGTAGGTCCCAGCAGGAGATTCCTCCGGGCAGAAGGCCTTGGAGCTAACAAGTGGTGCCGCTGGAACTGGGCTCTAGGAAGATGCACCCCAAAGCCAAGAGGTGCGGCGATGCAAGTACAAAACGCAAAGGAACAAAGATGGACACTTGGGCCCTCATCCACAGAACACAGGAAGGATGGACCACTAGAGAAGATTCAAAGAGAGCCGGAGATTTGGGTCATCAGTGGCTCCCTTAACCAAGGAGGGAAGAGTCAGACAAGGACCAGAAGTGAATGGTTGCTTCGGAACATGTAAAGTGCACGGCGGTAATGGAAAAGCTAGGTTGGCGTGTCGAGCAAGGCATTAGAGAAAAGATCCTCTGGGCAGTAGAAGGGAAAGAAGGACAAAAGGTACAACTGAGGCACACTTGCCAAGCAGGTCACCTAGAAAAGAAACAGAGGACAAGATTGGATTTGAAAAGGGAGCTTAATGATGTTTTCACCACAGAGGAGTGGGGAGAAAAGAGCGTAGCTTTGTTCGGTTTGGAAAAAGTCGGCTGAGTTCATACCAAGAAGTAAACCACGATATTCTATAAGAATTGTTTGGCTAAGGCTTCAAAGTTTTCCATCTTTTTTTTTTTTTTTTTTTATACCGGGGATCAAACTCATGGCTTTGCACTTGCCAGGCAGGTATTTATGCCACTGAGCTATCTCCCGGGCCCTCCATTATTTTTAAAAACACAAAGAAGATTATATTTGTTTAACTGCAAACTGTTTACTTGAAATGATGCAAACAGAAAAAATAACCTATAATGTTTATATGAAACGTAAGCGAAGTAGAATAGGCTCCTCCTTCCGCATGATGATTGGCAGGGGTACAGGCACCGCCTCTGTTATCCCAGCTAAACTGAAAGAGGATGGACACGTCCGTACACCTGGAAGTCCCACCACATTGTTGGAAGCTTCTGGCTTCACATATTACGGAGAAGGTCCTTGTGTGAATTTCACTGATCATTCTATGAGCATTCAGGATGTCATCGGTATCAGCTGTTGAAGCAGGGCCACCATGCGAGTTGGTAAACAGTCGCTACCTCGGGCCTCATGAACCCCTCTCCCAGAAACGCTTTTCCTTTTGCAGGGGACACTCTTTGCCCTCACAAGTGTGGCCCTGGCTAGAGTGGGTGGTTAGTTCCCCTTCCTTTTAGGTCCTGTTTAGATCACTGTTTATTTACAAAAGGGAAATAGCCTGTCCAAAATCAAACAGACACTCTAGGTCTCGCGGGATTTCAGTTTTACCACTTCAACAGGATCCACAAAACCTCCTAATTCAGAGCAGCCACCAAAGCTGATAACTCTCAAAACACAGTGAGAAAAGCAATCATTCTCTTACTCATAATGAAGTTCTTGAAAAACTCCTGGCAGTTGCTGGCCACGATTCAGGGTGGGGCTTGCAGAAATGAACAGATAAACAGAAAGGCCTAAGTGGACAGAATTTTTAAAGGGTCCATTAGTTCCTCTTTGCAGGCAATCAAGAAGTGTTTTACAAGAGTGCTCTGGGCCTCCTCTGTGAGATGAGCCTGCACATCAACTCCCCGAGAGGATCTGTGTCCTGACCCATGATTTATGGGGGACCTGCAAGGACAGGGAAATGGGGCTCCCCGAGCCCTAGGGAGCTTCCAGACATGAGCGTGAGGGGCCCAGAGCCCTGCACTTCGGTCTCCCAGCACTCGCCCTCCTCAGTACTCTTTACTCATTATGCAGCTGTGAGTACAGCTTCCTCAGCAGAGGACATCTCTCTGTCCACTGTGACAAATGCAGTATACACACTATATGGCGTTGTAAAGTTACAGGGTGTGTGTGCAAGGGTCAGATGGATGCTTGACTCTGCGTCTCCTCCCTCCTGGTCTCTGAGTTTGCTATTCTTCTCTTCCCTCATCAGCACCTCTGAACCTGAGCTTGCACCACGCTACAAACATGCCTGATGAGCTCCTGCCACCGTCGGCTACCGTGGTCCCGTAGCATTCGATCCTCCTAAGAAGCAGAGCCCATGCTGTGGTCTGAAATATGTTGCCCCAGAATTCCCATGTTGGAAATTAAATCCCTAAAGCCACACTGTTGGGAGAGAGGAATGCTCCAGCTTCATGAATATGTGAATGCAATTAAAAGGCCTTGAGAGAACAATTCTCTTCTCTCCACTCTCTTGCATTGTGGGGAAGTGTTCTGGCCCTCTGTTATGGTTTATGTCTGGCTGTCCTCCCAAAACCTAATGCAATCATGGGGTGGGAACTCCTAGAGTTTGAAACTTGACTCATGATCCACTGGGATTATGTGTTTTAGCACTATGGGTCTGAGTACTTCTGGGATTATGGGTGTAGCCTAAGGCAGAAGGGCTGAATATAATATAAAGAGAGACAAAGAGAAAGCCTGACACTGTTGCTCTGCTGCCCGTGTTGTTTGGTCGCCTCTGTCACCATTTTGTTGCTGTTCTGCTGCCATGAACTGCTGCACTCTGCCCTGTTCCACTCAGCCTTGGAGCGAGCCGAATGTGGACTGAAACCACCAGTAACTGTGAGCTAACTAAACCTTTCCTTCCTTCCTTTGGGTGTCGGGTATTTGTCCCAGCAATGATAGAAGGGTAACGAAGACACCCTCTAAAGCTGCAGGCTTCAAAGTGTCCTCCCAGAAGCACCGACTGGGCCCTCACTGGACATTGAACCTGCTGGGACCTTGCTTGGGAACTTTCCAGACTCCAAAGCTAAGAGGAGTAATTATCTGTTCTTTGTAAGTTATCCAGTTTTGTGCATTCTATTACAGTGACACACAATGACATAGCTATCCATCATGGCTTATTCCGAACCATCAGCTCTTTCCTTTACACTATCTGAAATAATTGACCAGTCCTCTCATTCTGTTCCTTAAGAAGAGGGAACAAAAGTAGGAAGAAATTGGCTGTTGTACTTCCAGTACCGGTGCTGGCCTGGAGTGGGAAACCAGTAAACACTTGTTCTTGGTTGCTTCCTACTTCCAGCCCCTAGACATCTGCCCTGCTGATGCTACAGGAGTCGCACAGCTTAAACCAGCCTGGGTCATCCAAGGACAAAGGCCCGGGAAGCATCTGGTACAGCAACATCTGGGCACAGGCTTCTGATTTCCAACTCCAAAGAATCCAGAAAGCAACTTCCAATGACCCACTCTGTGCCTAAGATCCACAGAGAACATGGCAACAGCATGACACCGCTTTCACAGGGGTGACAGTTCCACTGAGAAAACAAGACCAGCGAAAAAGACACATTTAA
Source organism: Capromys pilorides (assembly GCA_004027915.1). NCBI lineage: Eukaryota > Metazoa > Chordata > Mammalia > Rodentia > Capromyidae > Capromys > Capromys pilorides. The sequence continues at coordinate 2,076 of PVKN010013752.1, read as the reverse complement.
GATGGCCTAGGTGGCACTGTCAAGTGTAGCCCTGAAGAGTCCCTAAGAAGGGGTCCGTGGAGTTTACAGAAGAAGTAAGCTTTGGTAAACAAGATCTCTTATGTAGTAAATTAATGTTCACAGCTGGAACACTTAAATTTTCACACAATTCATGTGTTGGATTAAAGTACTGAGATGGACTGGCAAGATAGCTCAGCGATTGGAATTACCTGCTTAGACAAACTTAGGTAACCGTAGGGACTGCAGTTCAATCCTTGGCACCACATGCTGCGCCAGCCCCACCCTCAGGGCAGGCTGAGCCAATCATAGCATGAATAAATAAGGTTTAAAAAAGAAAAGAAAAAACAAAGTACTGAGACAAGAAACTGCCTAAGTTTTCGTGTAGGTCTAACACTCTAGCTGATCTCCCACCCAGCTGTCTGAACCTACAGGACCAAGAGGCCGTAATGCTCTCTAATTTTTACTAAGCATGTCAATAAAAGTCATAATATATCTGCCCAAAGTGTAAATTTCTTGAGCGTCAGTGCTGTCTTGTTTGTTCTTCTCAACCCACAGCTCAGGTCATGCTAGGCAAGTGTTGCGTCACTCAGGCATTTCCCCAGCTCCAGAAGCTAGGCCTGGTATGGCATCACATCTTCGAGTAGAACACCACCAGGCTTAGCTCAGGTGCTTCATAAATGGGGTGGAGTGACTGCAGGACAGGGAGCCTCAAAGCTTTTGTCACAAAATCTCTGGGCCACACAGAAATCATGAAGCATCAATCACCTTTGGTCAACAGGAAACTGCAGTAACATCGTATCACTCAGTGTATCACCCACCTGTCTGTGTTCATGGAACTGCCTAAGTATTATTAGCTCAGGAAACTACCAGGTCAGGGAGAAAGACAGTTCATAAACAAAGGACAAACTGCTATGGGATGGAAATACTTCAAAGAATCAACAATTGAGATCTCATTTTATTGAAAAGATTTTGCACACCAAAAGAAATCACCAACAGAGTAGGAAGAAAAACCATGAATTGGGAAAAAAATTTTAACTGTCCCTCAGACATAGGACTTCTGTCTAGAATGCACAAAGAATTCAAAAAGGTCAGGCCCCAAACTCAAAGACCCAATGAAAAATTGGGCATCTGAGAGAAACATGCACCTCATCAGTGAAGAAATACAAGTAGCAAGTAAATATATGAAAAAATGTTCAACCTCATTGGTCACTGAAGAGATGCAAATTAAAACAACACTGAGATTCCATCTCACCCCAGAAGGAATGCCTGTCACCAAGAAGTCAGCCAATGACAAATGCCGGAGAGGCCGTGGGGAGAAAAGCTTTTGCCACTGTTTGTGAAAGTGTAGACTGGTGCAACCATCATGAAAATCAGTGTGAAGATTCCTCAAAAAACTGCAATTAGAGGTCCGTTCAACCCAGCTGTTCTCCTCCTGGGTGCTTTTCCAGAGGAGCTGAAAACAGCATACTGCAGTGAAATGTACTCACCCATGTTTATAGCAGCACAATTTGTCATAGCCGAATCTTAGAGACAGCCCAGATGCCCATCAACTGAGGATGGATTTTTAAAATGTGGTATTTTTACACAATGGAGTGTTACTGAGCTATAAAAAAATAATAAACTCAAGGCGTTTATGGGAAACCGGATGCAATTGAGACCAGACTCATAAGTGAAATAAATCAGATCCACATGTGTAAATATCCTATTGTCTCCCCAGTGTAAGAACCTGAAAGAGTAAATAAAATCCAAAGGTATAAAAGATACTGTGAAGGGAAAAGAGACTACTCAAAGAGAAGGAATAACTGGGATTTGGTAAGAACAAAAAGAAAAAAGAAAGGAAAAATGTATTTATGTAGAAACACAGGATAGCTTGGATAATTGTATTGCCGGCTTCTACTGGTACAATGAATGGAGCAATTAACGCTTTTTTTTAAACCAATTTTTGCATGCTTATATCTGGTAATCTGAAAAATTAATTTGAAGACAACAATAACAATCAGTAAAATAGCAATCAGTGTTAAATTTCTGTCTTTTTGTTTAGTGAATTTCTGTATCTTTCTTTTTTTTTTTTCTTTT